>PVIA01007816.1:0-78734 GCA_004024845.1 Tonatia bakeri
GGGAACCCTCGACCCCACTTCGCAGGCCTCCCGACTCCGCCGCTCCTTACCGGTCTGGATGTACTGGAGCCCGACTTCTGTTCAATTAATTTCCCTCTGTTCTGGTTGTTAATTGTTTCTCAATCTTTGTTGTTTTCAGTCTTGGTTGCGCGAGGAAGCACAGTGCGACTGCCTATGCCTCCATCTTGGCTGGAACTCCCATAGTGGTATTATTAACAATAGATAAAAGATGGGACAGAACCAACTACTGCCAGGACTGCAGGAGCCACCCAGTGTCCTGGTGCAACTGTTACCAGCCACCATGCACTTGTATCTTGTCCATGCCACCACCACTGTGGATGATGAGATAATCAGGGCCCAGAAGCTTCGGAAATGTCTTCCCTTCTCAATGGTGTTTCTGGTGTCCTCCTAGGAGTCTCCTTGTCCATCCTTGAAACACTGGAAATTAAACAGAGAATTCACTTCATATATTCTTCTTGAAAATTTCCATCATATATGTTCAGAGCTTTCTGACAATGCATAAACATTTGAAGGGTTTCTAGGATGAGTTTTAAGAACCAGTGTAATCAAGGTGGTCACAAAATAGTGACATAGTAGGAGGATGTGTTTCATATCTCCTCCCAGAGACAAACTGAAAATACAAGTAAATGGGGAAGTATGAAGGGGCTCTACCCCCTCATCCCCACAGATGAGAATAAGTCTACCAAGACATGATCTGCTTGGGGAGGAAAGGTGACCAATCTCTCAAAGGAGAAGGGCCATAAAACTTTGCGTAACAAACTCACTTCATGCTTGAACCCTTACCATTTAAATTGAGGATATTAGCAAAATAGATTTCATAGGATTTTATGCATTCTTTCGTAGGCCTAATCGCTCCAGGGAACCTGCCCTTTCCAGGGACACACAGGGCCGCACCCACCTCCAACATAGTTTCATGCTTAATTGGGGCAGGGGAAGTAAGACAGCCAAGAGATTAGGAGACTTCTGGCAGAAAGAGTGAATACTCAGGTTATGTCAAAGTCAAGGGGCAAGAGTCCATCACCCACTTTCTCCATAGCCCCCCAAGTCCTCCCCTGAGGGCCCTCTTGTGACTGTGCCTGTCTTAGGTGGTTCCTCCCTTGAGGAATCTTACTCATCATTGGCTAACCAGTCATGCACTGGGGGCCAGCCAGTGTGAAGCAAAGTGGGCAGAGGTGGTGCCCCTGCGAGAGAGATAAGCTTGTCTCCTTAGTGGCTCAGGGTCTCACGGTCTCTCACTCAGCCTTAGCCATGGGGGTTTACAGCTTCTGATACCAGACAGGGCTGTTCCCAACAGGGAAGAGTCACCCTGAATTATCAACTGAAGACTATCTGAAAGAGGAGACTTTGACCCAAAGATGGTCAGATATCATCTCAAGACCACACCTGTACAACAGCTTGCACAACATGGTTGGGTTTGAGCCTCTCAGTCAGCCAGTTGGAGGAGAGATCCCAACCACACATGAGCCAACAGCAATCAAGACCCAATTATAACAGGAGGGCCCACATAGTCCACACAAAGGACATTCCTAGAGCAACCAGGTCAGGAGATCTAGGAGATTACACCACTAGGTCTTACTGGACTCCTCATACATAAGTCAACACCACTAAGACTGGGAGTTTAAGCAGTTCTAATATATAGAAACAAACACAAAAATACAACTAAAATTAGGAGGCAAGAAACAACCCTCAAACAAAAGAAGAGAAGGAATCTCTAGAAAAAGAGCTAAATGAAATGGAGGCAAGCAATTTATCAGACATAGAATTCAAAGTAATTGTTATAAGAATACTCAAGAAACTTAGAACTACAAGGAACTTAGTGGGAACTATATTAGCATAAAAAGGACATAGGAAACATGAGTAAGAACCTGTTGGAAATAAAGAATACAATATCTGAAATGGAGAATACACCAGAAGGAATTAAAAGTAAACTGGATAAAGCAGAGGATCTCATAAAAAATTTGGAAGACAAGATAGGAAAAAAAAACACCTAATCAGAGCAACAACATCAAAATACTTTAAAATAATTAGGATAGTTTAAGGCAACTTTGGGACAGCATGAGACATAACAATGTCTGTATCATAATGGTACCAGAAGGATAACATAGTGAGCAAGGAATAGAAAACCTGTTTGAAGGAATAATGAGAAAAAACTTTCCTAACCTGGTAGAGGAGAAAGTGATACAGAGAATCACAACCAAGATCCACACCAAGACACATCATAATTAAAATGGCAAAGGGCCAAGACAAAGAAACTTAAAGGCAAGAAGAGAGAAACTGTTACTAACAAGGGAACTACCATAAGGTTGTCAGATGATTTCTCAACAGAAACATTTCAGGCCAGAAGAGATTGGCATGAAGTATTTAAAGTAATGAAAAGCAAGAATGTGCAACCAAAATTACTCTATCAAGCAAGGCTATCATTTAAAATCAAAGGTGAAATAATTTCCCAGACCAAAAGAAAAATGGCTAAAGGAGTTCTTTACCACCAAACAAGCATTGCAAGAAATGTTAAAGGGACTTCTGCAGAAGAAGAAGAGGAGGAGGAGACAAGAACAGAGGTATAAGAAAAGACTGGCAAAGCATAAGTGCCTATCAATAATAACCTTAAATGAAAATGGAATAAATGCTCCAATCAAAATAACAGGGTAGTTGAATGGATAAGAATGAAAAAGAAAACATGAGCCATATATATATATATATATACTGTTTATAAGAGATACACCTCAGAACAAAAGATTTACATGGGAAGAAAAGTGAAGGGTTCAAAAAATATTCCATGCAGACGGAGACAAAAAAAAAAAAAAGCTAGGGACAAATACATATATATTACAAAATGGACTTGAAAACAAAGGCCATAACAAGAGACAAGGAAGGTCACTACATAATACTAACAAGATTGATCCAAAAGGAGGTTATAGCTCTTATGTTGGGGACTGCTCTGTGTGATTTTGGAGATTGTAGCCCTACAAGAGCAATCTCTGAAAGGGGATGGTAAGTCTCCCTGGAAAACCAGGTCATAATGCAGGTGGTAGGCATGATTTGATTCTAACACTGAGGGTCTTGTGGGAATCAGGCCTGAAATGTACATTTTTGTCCATTGAAGCCAGCTCTGCTCAGTGATAAGCCCTGTTGGTATAACCCAGATGTTTGAGTTCAAGGCATAAGGAGTGAAACTCCCTACTTCATGATATATGCCTTTATAACCATCTGGTATCAGCATGTTTCACAGACCCCAACCTGAAAGATCTCTGTTTCTTCAATTGTTATCTATAGATACTGTTAGTTTTTATGACTATAGCCTTGTTGGACATTGATTGATAAGCTATGTAGGTGTGCTGTACCCCCTGCACTTCCCAACCCTAGTAAAAGCCATGTCAGCAAAGGGCTCAGGGCATTCTCCACTAGAGGGAATTGCCACCCCTTTGCCTGTGAGAGCAACAAGATTGTGTCTGGAATGACTATTCTGTGGTAGCCTATGGAACCTTGCTAGCCAAAGTTTCCCTCAGTCTTGTACATTCACCCAATACAGGAGCACCTTAATATATAAAGAAAATCTTGGTGAACTTTAAGAGATTTACAGCAATACAGTCATAGCAGGGGATTTTAACACCCCACTATGATCAGTGGATAGATTCCAGACTAAAAATCAATGAGGAAACAGCAACCTTAGATAACACACTTGATCAAATGGATTTAATTGATATTTTTGGAGCATTTCATCCCAAAGCAGCAGAATACTCATTGTCCTCAAGTATACATTGAACATTCTCAAAGATAGACTTAATGTCATGACACAAAATAAGTCTTAACAAATTGAAGAATATTGAATATCAAACTTTGTCATATCAAACAGTTTCTCTGATCACAATAGTATGAAGCAAGAAATCAACCTCAATAAAAAAATTCAAAAACATTCAAATACATGGAGGCTATATAACATGTTATTAAATAATAAATGGGTTATAAATGAGATCAGGACAGAAATCAGAAATTACTTGGAAACAAAATGAAAATGAACACAAAACTGCCCCAAATCTATTAGACACAACAAAAGCAGTCCTGAGAAAGAAGTTCATAGCACTACAGGCCTACCTCAAGAAGCAAGAAAAATCTCAAATAAACAATATAAACTTACACCTAAAAAATTAGAAAACATCAACAAATAAATTCCATAGTAAGTAGAAGTAAGTAAATGATCAAGATTAGAGTGGAAAACAACATGAGATTTCCTCAAAAAAACTAAAAATGCCTTTTGACCTGGCAATTCTACTGCTAGGATTATATCCTAAGAACCCTGAAACACCAATCCAAAAGGACCTATGCACCCCAATGTTCATAGCAGCACGATTTACAATAACCAAGTGCTGGAAGCAACTTAAGTGCCCATCAGTAAATGAATGCATCAAAAAACAATGGTACATTTACACAATGGAAGTCTGTGCAGCAGAAAGAAAGAAGGAGCTCCTACCCTTTGCTCGACAGCATGGATGCAACTGGAGAGCATTATGCTAAGTGAAATAAGCCAGGCAGTGAAAGACAAGTACCATATGATCTCACCTGTAACAGGAACCTAATCAACAAAGTGAACAAGCAAGTAAAATATAACCAAAGACACTGAAATTGAGAACAGGCTGACAGTGACCAGAGGGGAGAGGGAAGGGGATTATAGAGGAAAAGGGTGAAAGGTTTGCAGGAGCCATTATAAAGGACACATGGACAATAAAAAGGGGGGATGGAAGCAGGGGAGGGAGGTGGGGAGGGCTGGGGTGGTGGGGAGGGGTGGCAGGAAGGCAGAAAACTGTACTTGAACAACAATAAAAAATGTTAAAAAAAGATTACAGGGGAAATAAATGACATAGAGTCTAAAAAAACAATTTAAAAATTCATAAAGCCAGGAGCTGGTTGTTTGAAAATATAAACAAAATTAAAGGACACTTAACCAGAGTCATCTAGACAAAAAAAGAGGACTCAAATAGATGAGAAATGAAAGAGGAGAAATAACAACTGATATCACAGAAACACAAAGGATTGTAAGAAAATACTATGAACAACTGTATGCCAAGAAACCGGATGCCCTGGGCTAAATGCGTAAATTTCTGGAAACACACAGTCTTCCAAAACTGAATCAACAAGAATTAGAAAACCTGAACAGACAGATAACAACTAATGAAATTGAAGTAGTAATAAAAAAACTCCCAGCAAATAAAAGTCGTGGACCAGATGGCAAATTTTACCAATCATTCAAATATGAGCCAACACTTATCCTTCTCAAAATATTCCAAAGAAATTCAAGAGGAAGGAAGACTTCTAAGCTCTTTTTATGAGACCAATATTATCCTAATCCCAAAACCAGCTAAAGACACAACAACAACAACAACAACAAAAACAACCCCAAAAACTATAGGCCAATATCCCTGAGGAACAGAGATGCTAAAATCTTCAACAAAATATTAGGAAACCTAAATACAGCAATACATCAAAAAGATCTTACAACGTGATCAATTGGGATTTATCCCAGGGATGTAAGGTTGATACCACATAAACAAGTCAATAAACGTGATTCACCACATAATCAAAATGAAAGATAAAAATCACATGATCATATCGATAGATGCAGAAAAAGCATTTGATAAAATCCAGCACCTGTTTGTAATGAAAACTCTCAGCAAAGTGGGTATAGAAAGATCAAACTTCTGCATAATAAAAGCCATATACAAAAAAACAACAGCCAACATGATACTCAATAAGAAAAACCTAAAATAATTTCCCTCAGGACCAGAAACAAGGCAGGAAGGTCCGTTTTCACCACTCTTATTTAACGTAGTCCTGGAAGATCTAGCCACAGTGGTAGACAGGATGAAAAATAAAAGACATCCAAACTGGAAAAGAGGAAGTAAAACTGTCATTATTTGCTGATGACATGATATTGTACATAGAGAACCCTATAGACTCTAGCAAAAAACTGCTAGACCTGATAGATAGATTCAGCCAGGTAGCTGGATACAAAGTCAATACTCTGAAATCGATAGCATTTTTATATGCTAATATAGAACTATCAAAAAGAGAAACAAAGAAAACAATGCAGTTTACTATTGCAACAACAACAACAAAAAAAATGTACCTAGGAATGAATTTAACTTAGTAGGTAAAAAACCTGCACTTGGAAAAGTAAAAGACATTAAGGAAGATACAAATAAGTGGGAGCCGTGTTCATGGATTGGCAGAATTCACATAATTAAAATGTCCAATCTATAGATTCTATTGCTATTAAAATACCAATGGCATATTTCACAGATTGAGAGCAAATATTTCAAAAAAGTATAAAGATCCCTGTTGGTGTGGCTCAGTGGATTGAATGCCAACCTGCGAACCAACAGGTCACTGGTTTGATCCCAAGTCAGGACATATGTGAGAGACAACTGATTGATGTAGTTCTTGCACATCAGTGTTTCTTTCCCTCTCTTTCTCTCTCCCTTCCATTCGCTCTAAAAATAAATAAAATATAAAAAAATGTATATGGAATCAAAAAAGGCCCCAAATAGCCTCAGCAATCTTGACAAAGAATAACAAAGTTGAAGGGATCACAACACCTAGTATCAAACTATACTATACTATACTATACTATACTATACTATACTATACTATACTAAAGGCCACTGCCTGACTTCCCTGGATGGTGTGGCTCAGTGAATTAAGTGCAGGCCTGTGAATCCAAGAGTAGCTAGTTCAATTCCCAGCCAGGGCACATGCTTACGTTGCAGGCCATGTCCCCAGTAGGGGGCACATGAGAGGTAACCACACATTGATGTTTCACTCCCTCTCTTTCTCCTTCTTTTCCCCTCTCTCTAAAAATAAATAAATAAATGAAATATTTAAAAAAAAACCCAGCCTGATACTGGCATAAAGATCAGTGGAACAGAAGAGAGAGCCCAGAAATAAATCCACAGCTTCATGGTCAATTAATATTTGGCACAGGAGGCAAGACCATACAATAGAGTAAACAGTCTCTTCAATTTATTGTGTTGGAAAAACAGGACTAGCACATAAAAAAATGAAACTAGACCACCAACTTACACCATATATGAGAATAAACTCAAAATCGATAAAATACCTAAATATAAGTTTTGAAACCATACAAACCCTAGAAGAAAATTTAGGCAATAAAGTTTCAGATATCTCACATAGCAATATTTTTGTCAATATATCTCTTAGGGCAAGGGAAACAAAAGAAAAAATAAACAAATAGGACTATATCAAATTAAAAAGCTTCTGCATAGGTAAAGAAACCATCAGCAAGATGAATAAGGAATTCACTGTATGGGAGAATATATTTGCCAATGATACATCAGATAAGGATTTAATTTTTAAAATATATAAATAACTTATACAACTCAACACCAGGAAGACACAGTCCAATTAAAAAATGGGCAAAGGACCTGAATAGACATTTCTCCAAGGTGGACATATACAGATAAACCATCAGCATATGAAACAATGTTCAATATCACTAATCATTGAAGATGCAAATTAAAACTACAGTGACATATCACCTCACAACTGCCAGAATGGCTACCATCAATAAATCAACAAACAATTGCTGGCAAGGATGTAGAGAAAAGGAAACCTTAGTGCGCTCTTGGTGGTAATACAGACTGGTGCAACCACTATGGGAAACAGTATTGAATTTCCTAAAAAAAAATAAAAGTGGAAGTACCTTTTGATGCAGCATTTGCACTTCTGGGAATATACTCTAAGAATCCCAAAATACTGATCACAAAAATTATGTGCATACTGGCCAGTATGTTCATAGTAGCATTATTTACAATAGCCAAGATCTTGAAAGAGCCCAAGTGCCCATCAGTACATGCATGGATAAAAAAGCTGTGGTACATGTACACAATGTAATACTACACAGCAGTAAAAAAGAAGGAACTCTTACCTTTTTTGACAGTGTGGATGGATCTGGGGACTATTATGTTAAGTGAAGTAAGCCAGGCAGTGAAAGACAAAAATGCCATATGATCTCACTTATATGTGGAATCTAATGAACAAAATAAACGAATTAGCAAAATAGCATCAGAGGCACAGAAACATAGAATAGACTGACAGCTATGAGAGGAGAAGGAGGTGGGGATTGCATTGAAGGTGAAGGTATTAACCAAAAAATGTATGTGCATAATCCATGGGCACAGACAACAGTATGGAGATTGCCTGAAGGAGTGGAGGGGCTGTGTGGAGGGGAGCAAAGGGGAAAAATTAGGACAACTATAATAATATAAACAATAAAATAAAGTTTAAAAAATAGCCAAAATGTGGAAGCAACCCAAGCATCCATCAACAAGCAAATGAATAAAGAAAATGTGATTTTATTCTGGAATAAATGGAATATTATTCTGATTTGAAAATAAAGGAAATTTTCACATATGTTACAATGTAGATGAACTCTGAAGACAGTAAGCTAAGTAAAATAAGTCAGTCACAAAAGGATTAAGACTGTATGATTCCACTTCTAGTAAGAGTTTTCTACAGTAGTGATATTCATAAACACAGTGAATAGAATGGTGAGTGTTAGGGGTTAGGGGAGGAAGATTGGGGAGTTAATGTTTAATGAGTACAGTATTTCATTTGGGAAGTTGAAAAAATTTTGGAGGTGGATTGTGGTGATGGTTGCTCAATACTGTAATGTATTTAATGCCACTGAACTATACACTTAATAGATAAAATGGTAAATTTTATGTTATGCTTATTTTACCACAGTAAAAATTTACATATAGCTTAAAATTGGAATAGAAACCTGAACAGTACTGTAAGCATTAAAGAAGTTTAATAATGAATATAAAAATTTCATTAAAAAATCCTAACAAACTGGGGAGGAAAAGATGGTAGAGGAATGAATGGAACTCACACTGACCTCCTCCCAGCACCAATCTGGAATTACAACTCAATTGCGGAGAAACCACCCAGAACAAATAATTGAGCAATAGTGAGAGAGAAGCTGTATAACTTTGAAGAGACAGAATAATCAGCTTTGGTACAGCCTGACTATAGTGAGTGCGGTAGAGACTCCAGAGGGCTGGCTGGGAACCCACAGGTGGCAGCACTGGAGGGATAATTAAGTGGCCGGTTGGATCCCCCTAAAAAGAATGGTGTCTAAACCCTAAGCTAGGATTTCCAGCGTAGAGCACCAGAGACCAAAAAGCACACAGATAACAATCAGTGGTGAAAAGCAACAGGGTTGCTCTCTGCTAGAGATGGACACCTAGAGACTCTAGAGCCATTCAAAGGGTCAATTCACAAATTTTGATTTGCAGCCACTTATCCTAGGCTCTGGCAAAGGTGGGGGTGGAGTGAGCTGGTGATGCCTGAGGAGAGACTAAGGAAAGAAGCTTGGGGGAGAGAACTCAGAGAATAGATGTAGGGGTCCTGGTGCTGAGTAATCCCCCAAAGGGCAGAAGCCATCCTGTTCACACAGACCACTCCCTTCTGAGAAGCAACAGCCTGAGGAGAAACAATAGCCCAGACCCTAGGAGAGTCTCTGCCCTGGCCTGGTGGTGCTTAAGCCTGACTGCTGACTGCAGAGTGACTAGATTAACAACCGAAGGAGATAGCCACAAAGTAGATCTCTGGCAAAGGTGGGGTAGAGAGGACTAGAGAGATTTAAGGAGAGACTGGGAATGGAGACCTTGGGGAGAGAACTGAGAGAGTAGCCTCCATGATCCTGGTTCTGGGCCAACTCCTATATTGCAGCAACCAGGCTGCTCAGGCAGACCACTCCCCTCTGAGCAGCAGCAGGAAACAACAGCTCCCACACCAGGAGGGATTCGGCCCTGCCCTACAGTGCATAAACCTGAATGCTAAGTACAGAGTGACCAGATTAACAGCTAAAGGAGACAGCAAGGGACAGCTGATCCCTGGAAATATTGAATAGGCTGCCTAAGGTCAGACAAGGCCAACATCTAGAGGTGGCAGAGGCAGATCCAGACAGGAAAAACAACAACAACAACAACACCACCAACAACAACGTGATAAATACAAAGGGCTACTGAGATGAAAGCCACTGTGGTCTTTTCCATGATTTGTGCTATATTCTTTCCTGCATAGCTTTTCAACATTCATTTCTTGTCCAGCAAGTTTGTACATATTAAGTCACCAGATTTTATACTATTGTGTATTTCAATTCATATAGTTTTCCCCTCCTTCCTCTTAGCCTATTTTACCTTTCTCTTTCCTCTCATTATTTTCATTTCAAATTTTGTTTTCTCTCTTGATACAACTTGTTTCCATTCCACATTCTTACTATTTCTCCCCTGTCCAGACACACAAAATCAATTTTCTTGTCAAGGGTCATCTCACATCCTTTTCCCCTGCTCTTGAGAGTACCTGAGTTCTCTCTCCACCTTTAACAATCTTTGCTAGTTGGTTGTGGGTAGGATAGTTGTTGTTGAATTATTTTTTTCAATTTTGTCTCTAGAACTTCACTAATTCTGTATTATAAATATTAAATTTTACTTGTTCCCTCTCCCACTCTTTTCTTCTCAAATTTTAATTTTGCCATCTTAGCCTGTTTTTTTTCATTTTTCTGTTTCTTCTATTTCTCTTTCATCCTGCCATTTTATTTTTCTTTATTCTCCTTTTTTTTCTTATCCCTTACAACACAAATTTTAATTTTTCTCTCTCTTAGCCTGGTTTTTGTTCCTCACTTTTAGTATTCCTTCTCCCTCTATCATTTCAAAATCACTTCCCATTTCTCTAAACATCTCAGAATTTTCTTTGTTTCTTTTCTCCCCTTACTCATAACCACCTATATTAATCATAGCTCATTTTTTGTTGATAGTGCTGTAATGGATCTTTCTCTCCAACTTGGCTCCCATATTTTTTATTAAATATTTACTATTTCCCTTCTTTTTCTTTCTCTTTATCACTTTATTTTATTTCATATTATTTTAATTTCTGTTTAAACCTAATACTATATACTTTCCTTCTCATACTCCATCCCGCATTCTTCATTCCATTTTTTAATTTATGAGGTAAACTTGACCTCCTCTCTTTTCATTGCTCCAACACCCAACTCTTATTAGTGCTCCTCCCTGTACCCTCTCAAAATCATTTTTATTTCATTAGGCCATCTCATGTCTGCTCTCCTTTCTTATAATACTCTTAATCTCTTTACATCCTCATTAATACTGGTTCATTTAGTGCTGATAGTGGAATTGTGAGGTGTAGTTATTTTTGTGGGTGTGGGTTTGTTTCCTGGCATTTATGATTTTGTTCTGGCAGCACTTGCACAACAGCATACAAGATGTGGTGGGCAGAGTGACACTCAGTCAACCAACCGGAGGGAAGAATGCACCAAAAGAAGACCCAACAACAATCAAAACCCAATTACATCCAGAGAACCGGCATGAAATTCATAAACATCATCCCAAGAGCATCATGCACAGGTGATCAAGGAGACTGCATCACTGAATCTCACAGGCCTTCTACCATAGAAGTTCACATCACAAAGTCAGAAAATCAAAACAGATCAATTTAAGAGCAGAAGCAACCAAGAAGAGTCTCACAAATAATGGAAATGCAAAGAAACAATCCTCAATGAAATGAAAGGAGAAATCCTCAGAAATAATGCTAAATGAAATAGAGGTAAGTCAACTATCAGATATTGAATTCAAAGCAATGGTTATAAGAAAGCTCAATGAGCTCACTGAGAACTACCAAAAACTACAGAGAAGCTACAAGGAACTTACTGTGAATTAAACCACCACAAAAAAAGAACATGGAAACTATCAACAAGGGCCAAGAGGAAATGAAGAATACAATTTCTGAACTGAAGAACATCGTAGAAAGAAACAAAAGCAGGCTATATGAAACAGAGGATCAAATCAGTGAGCTAGTGGAAAAAGTAGAAGAAAAACTCCCAGAAAGAACAGGAAAAGGAAAATACACTAAAAAATAGTAAAGAGTTGTGAAGGGAAATGCAGGACAACATGAAACAGTATAATATCCATATAATAGGAACAAAAGAAGGAGAAGAAGAGGAGCAAGGGATAGAAAACTTGTTTGAAAAAGTAATGATAGAAGACTTCCCTAATTTGATGAGAGAAAAAGTCACACAAGTCCAGGAAGCAGAGAGGGTTCCAATCAACAGGAATCCAAAGAGGCCTACTCCAAGTGACATCATAATAAAAATAGCAAAATTCCAAGAAAAAAAGGAGATTCTTAAAGGTAGCAGGGAGAAATATGAAGTAAATACAAGGGAGCCCCGATAATGTTAGCAGCTGACTTCTCAACATAAACACTACAAACCAGAAGGGAATGGCAAGAAATATTTCAAATAATGAAAAGCAAAGGACTGCAACTAAGAGTACTCTATCCAGCAAGGCTCTCAATTAAAATCGAAGGCAAAATAAGGAGTTTCTCAGATAAAAGAAAGCTCGAAGAATACACTTCCAAGAAAGAGCACTGGCAGATATGCTAAAGGGACTTCTTTAAAAAAAGGAACAAAAAGAATGAGAGAGAGAGAGAGAGGAATAGGAGTACAAAGGGAGTGAAATAACAATGAATAAGTTACCTATCAATAATAACCTTAATTGTAAATGGTTTAAATGTGCCAATCAAAAGACATTGGTTAGATGAATGGATATGAAAACATGAACCACATACATGCTGCTAAGAACAGACCCACCTCAGAACAAAATACCTACACAGACTGAAAGTGAAGAGATGGAAAAATATTCCAATAAATGGACAGGGAAAAACGTCAGGGTAGCAAAACTTATATTAGAGAAAATAAACTCAAAACAAAGGTCATAAAAAGAGACCCAGAAGGACACTTCATGACACTCAGGGGAAGAATTTATCAAGAAGACAAATATTATAAGTATATATATGCCTCCAACATAGGAGAACCCAAATACATAAGAAAAATCCTGGAGGACTACAAGAAAGATACAGACAGCAATAGACTTATACTAGGGGATTTTAACACTCCATTGTCAAAAATGGACAGATCTTCCAAACAAAATATCAACAAGGATATGTGGCATTGAAAAATGCCCTAGATCAAATGAACTTAACTGATATACAGTACCTTTCATACCAAAGAAGCAAAATACACACTCTTTTCAAATGCACACAGAATATTTTCAAAGACAGACCACATGATAGGACACAAAACAAGTCTCAAAAAATTCAAGAAATTTGAAATCATATCAAGCATTTTCATAAACAACAAGGGCCTGAAACTAGAAACAACCTAAAGGAACAAATCCAAAAAATCTCAAACTCATGGGGATTGAGTAGAATGCTATTAAACAATGAATGGGTTAAGAATGAGATCAAGGAAGAAATTAAAAAGCTTCTGGAAACAAATGGAAATGAGCTCACAATAGTCCAAAACTTATGGGACACAGAAAAGGCAGTCCTGAGTGGGAAGTTCATAGCAATACAGGTCTACCTAAAAAAGATAGAAATATATCAAATAAACAACCTAACCCCACAAATACAAGAACCAGAAGAACAACAAGAAACAAAGACCAGAGTGACTAGAAGGAAGGAAATAACCAGGATCAGAGTAGAATTAAATGACATAGAGAATAAAATAGCAGTTCTAAGGATCTATAAATCCAGGATCTGGCTCTTTGCAAAGATAAACAAAATAGACAAGCCTTTAAGCAGACTCATCAAGACAAACAGAGAGAGGACCAAAATAAATGAAATCATAGGTGAAAGAGGAGAAAATGCAAATGATACCACAGAAATGCAAAGGATTTTAAGATATTAGTACAAACAACAATATGCCAATAAATTTGAAAACCAGGATCAAATGGACACATTTCTAGAAAAATATAATGTCCCAAACCTGAATGAAGAAGAAGCAGAAAGCCTGACCAGACTGATAATAGCTGATGAAACTGAAGTAGTAATAAAATATAATAATAAAAAAACCCAACCCTGGCACAGAAAAGCTCTGGACTGAATGGTTTCGCATGAGAATTTTCCCAACATTTAAGAAAGAGCTAACCTCCATCTATCACAGATTAAAAAAAAAAAAATCCAAGAAGACTGAAGACTCCCAGCTCGTTTTATGAAACCAGTATCATCCTAATCCCCAAACCAATCACAACAAAGACACAACAAAGAAAGAAAACTACAGGCCAATATTGCTGATGCACATAGATACTAAAATCCTCAACAAAATATTGGGAAACCACATCCAGCAATACAGTAAAATGATCATACTCCATGATCAAGTGGGATTCATCCCAGGGATGCAAGGATGGTACAATATTCAGAAATCAATAAATGTAACACATCACATAAACAAAAAAAATACAAAACTCACATAATCATATCAATAGATGTGGAAAAAAACATTTGATAAGGCACAGCACCCATTTATGATAAAAACACTCGGCAAAGTGGGAATAGAGGGAGCGTACTTCAACATAATAAATGCCATATTGAAAAACCTATAGCCAACATCATACTCAATGGGCAAAAACTTAAAGCTTTCCCACTAACATCAGGAACAAAACAAGGATGTCTGCTGTCACCACTTGCATTCAACATAATATTGGAAGTCCTATCCACAGTGATTAGAAAAGAAAAAGAAATATAAGGCATCCAAATTGGGAAGGAAGAAGCAAAATTGTCATTGTTGCAGATGACATGATAGTGCACATAGAAACCCTATAGATTCTACAAAAAATCTACTTGAGCTCTGGCTGGTATGGTTCAGTGGATTGAGTGTTAGCCTGTGAATCAATAGGTCTCTGGTTTGATTCCCCCAACAGGGCACATGCCTGGGTTGTAGGCCAGGTCCCCAGTGGGGTTGTGGGAGAGGCAACCACACAATGATGTTTCTCTCTCTCTCTTTCTCCCCCTCCCCTCTCTCTAAAATAAAAGAAGTAAAATCTTTAATAAGGAAAACTACTCCACCTAATAAGTGAATTTGGTAAAACAACATGATACAAAGTTCATCCTCAGAAATCAATGACATTTATGCACACCAACAATGAAATATCAGAAACAAAAATTAGAAAAAAATCCCATTTGATATAGCAACAAGAAAAATAAAGTACATAGGGATAAAATTAACCAAGGAGGTAAAAGACCTGTACTGAGAAAACTACACAACTCTGAAGAAAGAAATTAAGGAAGACACAAACAAATGTAGGCATATAGCATGTTCACGGATTGGAATAATTAACATCATCAAAATGTCCACACTACACAAAGTAATTTATAGATGCAATACAATCCCTATTTAAAAAATCAATGACATATTTCACAGGCACAGAAAAAACATTTCAAACATTTATATGGAACCATAAATGACCTTGACTATGCACAGAAATTCTGAGGAAGAAGAACAAAGTAGGAGGGATCACAGTACCAGATATCAAACTATATTACAAGGCTACTGTAATCAAAACAATATGGTCCTGGCATAAACAGACACATAGACTAATGGAACAAAATAGAGAAGCCAGAAATAAACCCAAGTCTCTATGGTCAATTAAGAAATAAACCCAAGTTTATATGGTCAATTAATATTTGACAAAGGTGGCAGAACCATAAAATGAAGTAAAAATAGTCTCTTCAACAAATGGTGTTGGGAGATCTGCACAGCTATATGCAAAAAAATGAAACTTGAGCACCAACTTACACCATACACAAAAGTAAATTCAAGATGGATAAAAGACTTAAGTGTAAGTTGTGATACCATAAAAGTCCTAGAGGATAACATAGGCAGGAAAATCTCAGATATTCCACACGGCAATATTTTCACTGACATGTCCCCTAGAGCAAGGGACATAAAGGAAACAATAAACAAATGAGATCTCATCAAAATAAAAAAGCTTCTGCATGGCTAAGGAAAACAGCATTAAAATGAAAAGAGAACCAACTGTATGGGAAAACATATATGCCAATGATACCTCGGACAAGGGTTTGATCTCCAAAATAAAAAGAACTCATATGCGACACTCCAGGAAGATAAACAACTCAATTAAAAAATGGGCAAAAAACTTGAACAGACATTTCTCCAAGGAGGACACACAGAGGGCCCAGAGACATATGAAAGGTTGCTCAGCATCATTAGCCATCAGAGAGATGCAAATTAAAACCACAATGAGATACCACTTCACACTGGTGAGAGTGGCCATCATAAACAAATCAACAAACAACAAGTGCTGATGAGGTTGTGGAGAAATGGGAACCCTAGTACACTGTTGCTGGGAATGCAGACTGGTGCAGCCACTGTGGAAAACAGTATGGAATTTCCTCAGGAAACTAAAAATAGAACTGCCTTTTGATCCAGCAATTCCACTGTTGGGATTATACCATAAGAATCCTGAAACTCCAATTAAAAAGAACCTATGCACCCCAAAGTTCATAGCAGCACAATTTACAATAGCCAATGCTGGAAGCAATGTAAGTGCCCATCAGTAAATGACTGGATCAAAAATCTATGGTACGTTTACACGATGGAATACTAGGCAGCAGAAAGAAAGATGGAGCTCTTGCAGTTTTTAACAGTATGAATGGATCTGGAGAGCATTATGCTGAGTGAAATAAGCTAGGTGGTGAAAGACAAATACCCTATGATCTCACCTATAAGTGGAACCTAATCAACAAAACAAACAAGCAAGCAAAATATAACCAGAGACATTGAAATTAAGAACAACCTGACAGTGACCAGAGGGGAGGTGGGAGGGGGTAATGGGTGAAAAGGAGGAAGTGTCACCAACATGTATAAAGGACACATCAACAAAACCCAAAGGGGGTAGGATCAAGGATGGGAGGCGGAGATGCCTGGGGTGGGTGGGATTGGTGGGTGGAAAATGGAAACAAGTGTACTTGAACATCAGTTAAATAATGTAGGGGAAAACATATACGAAGCAAAACAAAAAAAAAATCATGATTACTTCTCGCATGCCCCCTACTGGCAGCCTGGCCATTGAAATAAGGAACAAACTGGCAGTAACGAGGGAGTTGGGGGATAGTGGGGGAAAGAAGGGGAAGCATGCTCAAAGAACATATATGAAGGATCCATGGACAAAGGCAAAGGGGGGTAGCATTGAGTGTGGGAGGTGGGTGTGGGTGTGTCAGGGGAAAGTGGTGGTGGGAAAATGGGGACAATTGTACTTGAATAACAAGCACAATTGTCTTGTTATTCAAGACAAAAAAGAAAAAGAAGAATAATTAACATTATCGAAATGTCCATACTAACCAAAGCAATTTATAGATTCCAAGCAATCCCTATTAAAGTACCAATGGCATATTTCACAGATATAGAACAAACACTTCAAAAATTTATATGGAACCATAAACAATCCCAAATAGCTGCAGCAATTTTGAGAAAGAAGAACAAAGTAGGAGGGATCACCATATCTGACATCAAAATAAATTACAAGGCCACTGTAATAAAAACAGTATGATACTGGCATAAGAACAAATCCTATATCAATGGAACAGAATACAGAAGACAGAAATAAACCCAAGTGTCTATGGTCAATTAATGTTTGATAAAGGTGGCAGAAGCATGAAATGGAGTAAAAATAGCCTCTTCAACAAATGGTGTTGGGAGATCTGGATAGCTATATGCAAAAAAGAAATAAAAAATAACTCAACCACCAACTTACATCATACACAAAAGTAAATTCAAGGTGGATGAAAGACTTAAGTGTAAGTCATGATACCATAAAAGTCCTGGAAGAGAACATAGCAAAATCTCAGATATTCACACAGTAATACATTCACCGATACATCCCATAGAGCAAGGGATATAAAGGAAAGAGTAAACAAATAGGACTTCATGAAATTAAAAAGCTTCTGCATGGCTAAAGAAAAACAGCATTAAAATGGAAAGAGAACCAACTGTATGGGAAAACATATCTGCAAATAATACCTTGGACAAGTGTTTGATCTCCAAAATATAGAAAGAACTAACATGACTCCATTCCAGGAAGACAAAAAAAAAAAAAACAATTAAAAAATGGATAAAGGACTTGAACAGACACTTCTCCAAAGAGGACACACAGAGGGCCCAGAGACATATGAAAGGATGCTCAGCATCATTAGTTATTAGAGAGATGCAAATTAAAATCATAATGAGATGCCACTTCACAGCAGTCAGAGTGGCCATCATAACCAAATCAACAAACAACAAATGCTAGCAAGGTTGCAGAGAAAAGGGAACCTTAGTGCACTGTTGGTGGAAATGCAGACTGGTGTGGCCAGTGTGGAAAATGGAATGGAATTTCCTCAGAAAACTAAAAATAGAACTGCCTTTTGACCTGGCAATTCCACCACTGGGAGTATACACTAAGAACCTTGAAACACCAATTCAAAAGAACCTATGCACCCCAATGTTCATAGCAGCACAAATAGTCAAATGCTGGAAGCAAACTAAGTGCCCATCAGTAAATGAATGGATCAAAATACTATGGTACATTTACACAATGGACTACTACACAGCAGAAAGAAATAAGGAGTTCCTACCATTCACAACTGCATGGATGGATCTGGAGACCCTTATACTAAGTGAAAATAAGGCAAGCAGTGACAGGCAAAAACCATATGATCTCACCATTAAGCAGAACCCAATCAGCAAAATAAACAAGGAACCAAAATATATCCAGAGACATTGAAATGAAGAACAAATTGATAGTAACCAGAGGAGAGTGAGCAGAGAAATAATGGGGGAAAGAATCTGCAGCTTGTGGGGGTTCCTGGGTGGTGCAGGCCAAGGTCAGCCCCCACCTGTGTTTTTCCAAGGGCCATCTTGCCTGGGATATAAAGCAATTGGAGATGGCTGTTACTTGTGCTGAGCTTGCAGATTTCCAGGTGAAGCTAAGCTGTAGATCTAGGCTGGATGTTGCTAGTCCCAGGCCTGGGGCCACTTATCAAGAGGTACTGGAGCTTGAAGGCTCACTGAGGCTGACTGCTTCTTGTTTGAGAGAATTTAGGAAGTTGTGAAGCATGAACCCAGATGAGCCATTCATATGGAAAAGTTTCTGTTAAGAGTTTGGGTGGGATCGAGTCTCAGGGAATCTCTGTGGTGGGGCAAACAGTGTTAGCCAGGCTGATGTGTTCTCAGATTTGACACCTGCCTGCCACCTCTTGCTGTGGGAGGAGGTTTGGAAAAAAGACAATGACCTCTGCCTGCTTTTCTGTCTGGGAGAAAGGTATCCCCCAACTCTCACCTTGATGCCAGACACTTCAGTTCCCCTCTGTATGTCACTGGTGCCTTTCAAACTGCCACCTCTGTGCTAGAGGTCAGAGGGAATGAGTCTTGGTAAGTCTGTGTGTGGATTCTTTAAGAGGACTGCTTGAGGCTCTAGAACTTTCTTCTACTGACTCAGTCCTTTCTGGTTTTTATAGCCAGAAGTTGTGGGGACTTATCTTCCTGGCACTGGAACCCTGGACTAGGGGGCTTTGTGTGGGGCTGGGATTCGTCACTCCTGAAATAACCTTCCCAATTTTTAAAATATTTTATTGTTATTCAAGTACAATTTTCTGCCTTTTCTTGCCACCTCTCTGCCACACTCCAGCCATTCCCACCTACCTCTCCTGATTCCACCAACCCTTGGTTTTGTCCGTGTGTCCTTTATCATTGTTCCTGAAAACCCTTTACACTTTTCCCCAATGATAATGGTAAATGTACCATAGTTTTTTGATCCATTCATTTACTGATGGGCACTTAGGTTCCTTTCAGTACTTGGCTATTGTAAATTGTGCTGCTATGAACAATGGGGTGCATAGGTTCTTTTGGATTGGTGTTTCAGGGTTCCTAGGATATAATCCTAGCAGTGGAATTGCTGGGTCAAAAGCAGTTCCATTCTTAGTTTTCTGAGGAAATTCCATACTATTTTCCATAGTGGCTGCACCAGTTAGCAATCCCACCAACAGTGCACTAGGGTTCCCTTTTCCCCCCAGCCTCTCCAACACTTGTTTTTTGTTGCTTTGTTTATGATAGCCATGTGACTGGTATGAAGTGGTACCTTGTTGTGGTTTTAATTTGCATCTCTCTGATGGCTAATGATGCTGAGCATCTTTTCATATGTCTCTGGACCCTCTGTATGCCTCCTTAGAGAAGTTTCTGTTCAAGTCCTTTATCCATTTTTTAAATTCAGTTGTCTGTCTTCTTGGAGTGTAGTCATATGAGTTCTTTCTATATTTTGGAGATCAAACCTTTGTCTGAGGTATCATTGGCATATATGTTTTCCCATACAGTTGGTTCTCTTTTCATTTGAAAGTTGTTTTCCTTGGCTATGCAGAAGCTTTTTTTATTTTGATGAGATCCCATTTGTTTATTGTTTCCTTTATGTCCCTTGCTCTAGGGGACATATCGGTGAAAATATTGCCGTGTGGAATATCTGAGATTTTCCTGCCTATGTTCTCCTCTAGGACTTTTATGGTATCGCGACTTACATATAAGTCTTTTATCCACCTTGAATTTACTTTTGTGTATGGTGTAAGTTGGTGCTCGAGTTTCATTTTTTTGCATGTAGCTGTGCATATCTCCCAACACCATTTGTTGAAGAGACTATTTTTACTCCATTTTATGCTGCTGCCCCATTTGTCAAATCTTAATTAACCATAGAGACTTGGGTTTATTTCTGTGCTCTTTATTCTGTTCCACTGGTCTATGGGTCTGTTCTTATGCCTGTACCGGACTGTTTTGATTACAGTGGCCTTGTAATACAGTTTGATATCAGGTAATGGGATCCATCTTACTTTGTTCTTCTTTCTCAAAATTGTTGCAGCTATTTGTGGTCATTTATGGTTCCATATAAATTTGTGAAGTGTTTGCTCTATATCTGTGAAATAAGTCATTGGTACTTTAATAGATATTGCATTGAATCTATAATTTGCTTTGGGCACCATGGACATTTTGATTCTTCCAATCCATGAACATGGTATATGCTTTCTCTTTTTTGTGTCTTCCCTGATTGTTTTCTTCAGTGTTGTGTAGTTTTCTGAGTATAGGCTTTTTACCTGTTTGGTTAGGTTTATTTCTAGGTATTTTATTTTTCTCATTGGTATATCAAATGGGACTTGTTCCCTGATTTCTGTTTCTGACATTTTATTGTTGGTATACAAAAATGCCTTTGATTTCTTAATATTGGCTGTATATTTCACTGTTTTGCCAAATTCATTTATTAGGTCGAGTAGTTTTTTTGTCCAGTCTATAGGATTTTCTATGTACACTATCATATCATGTGCAAACAATGGCAGTTTTGTTTCCTCTTTTCCAATTTGGATGCCTTTTCTTTTTCTTGTCTGATTGTTGGGGCTAGGACTTCTAGTACTATGTTGAACAGAAGTGGTGAAAGTGGACAGTTTTGTCTTGTTCCTGATCTTAGTGGGAATGATTTTAGTTTTTGCCCACTGAGTATGATGTTGGCTGCAGCTCTCTCATATATGGCCTTTACTAGGTTGAGGAATGCTTCCTCAATTCTCACTTTGCTGAGTGAAATTCAGTGGTGCAGTCTCCTTGATCTCCCAAGCTCACTTGTCTTGGGCTGCCATTTAAGTTGGGTCTGTGGTTTGTTTGTTTGGTTTTGATTGTAGTTGGGTCTTTCTTTGGTGGATCCTTCCCACCAGCTGATTAACTGAGGGTCACTCTGTCTACCACCTCTTGTATTTTGTTTTGCTGGTGAGGGCAGGTTGTGTTGAACATGGTTCTTCTGTATGTACAAGGTTTTGAGGATTCTCTATTGCTCTTGTTTGTACCAGGTAGTTTCTCCACTATTTAGTTGTATTTCTGGATAGGTTCTGGATTGAGGTTAGTGTGGCTTCCACTCCCTCCTTTACTTTCTTCTGTTGTTCTCTGTTAGTGGTTCCTTTGTTGTTAGTTTTCCTCTTCCAGTGGGTATCCTGGTGTTCAAAGATTCCATCTACACTTTTTTTTTATCATTTGGAAGAAGAAGGCAAAATGGTTTAAGTCAGCAAGAGAGTATTCTATCATATTTACAGTAGCAGCCCGTAGAGAAGAGATAGGAAGTCTTTTGGCTATGTATAGTGTTAACCATAATATTCCACCCAATTAGCCATTTTTTAGAAAGGATGGAGAGAAGATAAGACACTTGTTGGGGATGTAAGCATTGTGAGTTGGATCTAGAAGGCAGTGTGGTTGTGGGGATTCACATTCTGAGGTAAGGTGAGAGTAAAGGATAGTAAATAGGTATAGTGTGTGAGAGTATAGATTTAAGCACTACAGTAATAGAGTTCAGGAAACTATGAAGTGGACTAAGAACTGGGAGGGGTGTTGTGTAGTATTTACAATTGTATGGAACAGCTATTATTTACAATAATAATAGAGCAACAATCAAATGACAGAATCTATGTGATCTGGATAACAAGAATAGGGAGTATAGAACCTTGAGTAGTGTGCTAATGGAACACAAGTGATGTGAAGGACAATACACTATGAAAGAGAGAACAGGGGACACCTGTTAAATGATACAATATAACCACACAAGCAAAGAAAACTAAACAGAAAGAAGAGGAATACAAAAATACTATTAAAATAAAAGATGTAAGAATAATGAAAAAATAATAATACAAATATGCAATAACTTGCAGGTTTTCTGTAGTAGCAAAGTGAAATTTGTCTCACTGTCTCAGCTCTTGGGATGCCCCCTCTTTGAATCCAAGTCTGGTCTTTTCACAGTTCCAGGTTTTCTGTCTCATTTGTGGGTATTAAAGAGAGAGAGAGAGAGAGAGAGAGAGAGAGAGAGAGAGAGAGAAGGAGGAAGGAAGAGGATATAAATTTGCAAAGATAGGAAGAATGAATAAAACAAGTAAGAAGGAGAGAGAGGAGGGAGGAATTAAGAGATAAAACATAATAAAAATTAAAATTAAAAATAAATTATTTTTAAAATAAAAAATAACAAATTACTTAAAAAAGAAAAGAAAAGACTCTTGGTGGTTTCAAACTGGCCACACCAGTTCTTCTGGTCTTGCTGGCTGTAGCAGGCTGAGGGGATTTTCTCCCTTCCTGATCAGGACTCAGTGAGCCTCACATGCACTCTCCCTAGAGCTAGCCTGGTGCCTCTCTTAGGGGCCCTGGCTGTGGGATCCAGGCCTTCCTCAGAGTGCACTCTCCCTGGAGTTACTGCTGTGGCCTGGGGCCTTCCTCAGAGTGCACTCTCCCTGGGTTGTGGGCACGTGTGCTCTGCCAGGTCATCTCTGGCCCTACAGGTTCGGGTGTGTACCCTTCCCAGGGCTACGGGAGTGCTCAGGGAGCCTTCCATGTCACCTCGGGGCACCACGCGGCTGGGTGGGGAGGAGGCTGGAATGGCTGCTGCAGGAAAATTCCCCAAACTGTCTCTTTTTTCACTTTTTCTTTCTGAGGAATTCCTTCTATTTAAGCTTGCCACTCCATACAGAGTCCTGGCCTCTGACACAGTCAAATTCACCAACCAGACCAGGGACTATCGGGGTCAGGGCCCATCATGGCCCAACTCTCAACTCTCCCCAGTCAGCATCCACAGACTCCATGAGTGCTCACAGTCCCTGTGTGTTTGCCACTTAATCCTTATTCCCCTTTCTGTGACTTCAAGCAACCAGGCCTCTCCTGGTGCTGCTCAATCCTTGTTTGGCAGGGGAGAGAGCCATTGACCTGGCTCTCTTCCAAGAACCCTGTGGCCCACCTGGTGCATGCCAGGCCTGGGGCTGCAGCTGCCCTGGTGTCCACGCTGGTCCCAGGGACTTTATTGTCCTGAAGCACTCTCCTTATCATCTGGTTTTTCAATGTCCTCTATAATTTTTGGTCTCCTATCTTCATATATGCTGGGGTACTGTTGGCTGTTTGCTCTGTTCCTCTGTAGACTGGCTAGGTTTTTCTCCCATGTATAGGAAAAAGTGGAATTGAAAAAGTGGAATCCACTCCCTCCTACCTCACTGCCACCTTCAGTCTTTCTACTTGGGTTTTTAAGCTAGAGAAAATGGATGCAATCTTTTCTGTTTATGTCTGTTTTTTTTTTTTAAGTTAAAGGTCTGTTGAAAATTCCTCATGTAACCTGCCCCCAGCCCTCAACTGCTGTGTCTGTTCGCCTCTCCATGGGCCAGGAGCAAGTGAGCAGGTGTCCAGGCAGTTGCACTTTGGGACAATGCAACCCCCTCTCCTGTACTGAGGCAAGAAGGCTAGTCTAGGACAACTTTCAAGGTATTTGCTGTAATTCTCTGGGAGCTTTCTCAACAAGAACCATACATTTTACTTGTGGGCAGAAATCCACTCCAGTGACCAAAGTTGTAGAGGGAGTTAGTATCAGAATCTCAACCCTTTAGCCGGAACCATTAGGATTTCCCTGGGCCCACACTCTGATTGCCTGGGCACACTCAGGAAACCATGACACCTGTGGAGGAAGATCTGCACAGCTAGGGGACAGCTTGACCGGGAGGAGGTTGAAATGACTGCCTTGGTAGGAAATGACAACGGAGAATGACTGAAATGAGTTGTACGTAGGGCAGTGTCCTGTGGTCTCCTGGTTGCTTCTTGGCTTCTCCTGCCAGCACTCCCATACCTGTCCCACACCTGCAGTACAGTTTCCAGAGCTTTCCTGATTGCCTTGCACTGTCACAGGTGGGCACAGGTAACCATGTTCATGGTGATTGGGACAAAGAATTGAACTGAACATCCAGAGTTTATAGCAGAGAACATGGGAGCAGGCCAATTTCAAGCAGAGATTGACCTCATGGGCTGGAGGGGTTCTATTCTTATAGGGTGGATCCTTTCTGGCTAGTTTTGGCAGGCTTTTACTGTGCATGTATAAGTAATTGTATTACTTTAAAGCTACTGCACATGTGGTCTCCCATGATTTTCCCTGATGGGCTACCAGGGAAGGGGGTCCTACAATGTTACCAAATGGATCCCCCCTTCTCCTGGGGTCTTCCTGTATTAGGTTCAACTTGCCCCTTGGCAGAGAATTATAGCTCTCCATGTTAAAGATTGGTGAAAAGGAAAGGAATTATTTATTCAAAAGTTATACAGACTTAAGAGTAATGACTAATGTCTTCATTAAAATCCCAAAGTCCCTTAAAACACCAACAAATACACACAGCCCTTCCTTACCCCCTTTGCCCATTCTGGGGTACCATATCTCAGGAAAAGTAATAGAAGTCCATGGCTCAGGCAGTCCCCAGTTCTTCCCAGTAATCTGTGCTCAGCTGGTAGGCCTCCCTCAGTTCCTGGCACCATCAGCTGTGTCTTCAGGATCTCTAGTTCTTATTCTGAAACCATATGGCACCTTTCATGGCCCACCAGCAAGAGTCCTTTCACCCCTTTCCTTCTTGCAGCATCTCTCCTGCATTCTTCTAAACTGCTAAGAGAGAACTCTGCATTGCTGCTACATCTTGCTTTCCAGCTTCCTAAGCTGCATGGCAAAGGGAGAACCAAGGCCATGTGGTTCTCCCCTGCCAAAGCCACGTGGCAATTCTCTGACAAAGCTGCATGGTGATTCTCTGCTAAAGCCACATGGTAATTCTTGTCAAGGCTGCTGCACCCAGGTTTAAATCCCAGCATTATCTTCCTCCACAGCCCCATTTCTGGTTCCTCCCACAATCAGCTACACTTGCCAGCACTCCCATATTTTCCACCTTTTCTGGGCTGCCATAGTAAGTCAGGACAGGCAGGGCTCTGTGGCATGGAGCCAATCATCTCCAAGCTCTCCCGCAGGCTCTGTAACCAGGGGGTGTTGCCTCCCAGTTATATCTTGGGTAGAAGTCATTCCCTTCTCCCTGGCTCAAAGCATGGCCACAGCTATTTAACATATCCATGAAAACAGTTAAAGGTGATAGAGATGTTAAATGACCATTCTAGAGGTTATCTGCAAAACTGTTGCTATGCAAAACAACTCAATGGCCCTGCTCCATGTATCCCATCCCCCAGCTCAGACTTGTGGGGGTGAGGACATCCTACATTTTTAATATTTCCTGGACACCCTGAGTTCTGGAATCCATTAGAAATCCTTCTTTTGGCGACCCCCTGGCTGCACCCTCTTACAGCGCCACCATGGAGAGTTTGTGGAGCACCCTGGCAGAGGACAAGAGCCAAAGTTGTTCACCCCAAGTTGTTTGTTTGTTTTTTAAGAGCAGAGGCCTAAGAGAAGGGCTTTCTTGACCATTTTACTTTTTCCCAAAGCAGCATCTGAGATCCAGAATCCAGGATGACCAGTAGTTGGGAAGGAGATGAACTCCCACTCTTACTTGCCCCAAAGTTGTGGTAGAATGATCATCTCCATTCATTTCCAAGGTAAAGACTCAATCCCTGCTCCAAGTCAGATGCAGGGGACATCTCTTTATGGAGAGCAAAGGTCCAGGATGAGCCCTGGCTGGTGTGGATCAGTGGATAGAGTGTGGGCCTGCCAACTAAAGGGTCGCTGTTTGGATTCCTAGTCAGGACAAATGCCTGGGTTGCAGGCC
Organism: Tonatia bakeri; assembly: GCA_004024845.1. Classification (NCBI taxonomy): domain Eukaryota; kingdom Metazoa; phylum Chordata; class Mammalia; order Chiroptera; family Phyllostomidae; genus Tonatia; species Tonatia bakeri. The sequence continues at coordinate 26,455 of PVIA01007816.1, forward strand.
AGGTCCCCAGTAGGGGGTGCCTGAGAGCCAACCACACATTGATGTTTCTTTCCCTCTCCTTCTGCCCCCATCTCTCTAAAAAGAAACAATTAAAAAAAATTCCAGGACCAGGCTGAGTGACCACCAGCCAGAGCCAACCTGAGGGGTTCAGTTCACTAGGGAAAATATTCTAGATTTGGGATGGAAATGAAACCAGAAAAGACACTGGAGTTTGGGCTGCCTGTCACTATTAAACCCAATAAGCAATGACAGCGATTGAATCTTTATGGGCGCTTTATTCAGATGGCCAGCAATCTGAGAAGATGGCAGGTTCATATCCTAACAGATCATCTTTCCCTTTCTTTCCAGGCCAGATGTTTTATAAAAGGGAATAAATGAGGTACAGTGAGGAGTTTTGAAATTCAGGGAGAATTAGATAAAAGAAACTGCAACATTCCTGTGCTGGGCAGTTAGCTGTTCCCAGGGGCAGGTGGTTGTCTGTCTCTCCCTGAAACACAATGGCCTGGATGCCTCCATTTGTCCCCAAGTGGTAATCTTTAGTGGTGCCCCAGGAGGTCGGCTGTTTTCCCAGGAGCCAGGATGGGCCCTATCTACCTGTGGTTTCTGAAACAAAGGCTTTAACCTATGCATTACTTGCTAGGCTTATACATTTTTACCTTCAACCTAATTTTCCAACTCTTGAGTCCCCCATCAGAAGCATCCAGCAGCTGTCCCCTGCTACCCTTGGGAGTGCAGAACTCTGAACAGGCAAGAGTGCCTGCGAGTAAGATGAATCTCTTAAGGAGACTGTAGGGGCATATATCTAGGTGTTTGGTTTGGTAATGGACCTCAAGAAGGACCCCATGACCCTGCTGTGCTGTTTACTTAGCTTTGCGGTGTTTGTATTGGACAGAGTGAGAAGAATTTTCTAGGAAACAGATACTGAATGGCTGGTGTGTGTAGTGGGGGTGTGGAATCTGAGCTTGCCACTTTGATAGATGTACCTAGGGTGTGGTGCAGGTGGGGTCTATACACTGGAGGGGCACAAACAAGGCAGTCAGAAGCAAGATGACACCTTGATGTGGATTTGTCCAAGAAGTGTTGGCGACCAAAACAGGGGTGGTCAGGGAGGTCTAATTGGTCTGGGGGGTGGGGCAAAGGATTCGGGGTGGGGCTATCTGCCTCTTGAGGCTTTAAAAGCTCATCAGCAAGGGACAGGATGCTGTCATTTGCTCTCTGATTCTTTGCCATGTGGACTGGCTGAGAGATCCTAAAGGTCTTTGAGAGCAACATGTTGCCTACCCTAGCAGTCCCCACCCCATATGGCTGTATTGACTGTAAGCTACCACAGCCAGACTACCCAGCAGCTCTAATCACCTTTATGTTCTGCACAATGGTTATCATCATTGTCATAGACCTCACTGGCAACTCCATGGTCATTTTGAGAACAAGAAGCTCTAAAACTTGTTTTGGGTAAGGTAAGCTACCCTTCCTTCTCCTTACCCAGCGGGTAGCCATGCACAACCCATAAGATGTTAGTTTGGGCACCCAGAATTAGGAATTCATGGATGCCCTCACACAGAATGTCCTTGCTATCCAATTCCTTGTGAACTTGGGCAGTGATGTTATCCATGGGTCCCATAAACTTAAAGCTTCTCCAGACTGAGGAAGCTCAGAGGTCTAGCTTTGGTGGCCAAAGTGCAAAGCCCCGGTTCCCTCAGTGTGTGCAGACCATTGTCGGTAGCCTGATGCAGAGGGAGCTGGCACCAGAGCGGAGAGTCTGGCAGCAACCCAAGGACAGCACACGGAGCTGGACACTGCAGAGCTGGCAGTGCCGAGGCAGTGCAGGAAGAGCAGATGCAGAGGGAGAAGTGGAGCCCTGGCCCTCTCCAGGGAAGTTAAGTTTTAGGCAGCTTTGGTGGCATTTATTTGAGGCAGGTCAGTGGCTGTGAGCAAACATGGCAGAGCCTGGGAGCTCCAGGGTGGCTCCTCGGCTGCTCCCTAGGGGCAGAGTGCAGATCCCCATGCCTGAGTGTGAAGCCGGACAGTCTGAGCTTGCCAGAACTGAGCTCAGTCCTCCCGTCCCAGTTTGCAGGCTGGTTGGGTGCAACAGGCGGTGGCAGCTACTGTGGCACCTTCTGAGATCCCAAAGTTCATAAGCAGGGTACTGGGGGTCACAGAGGAGAAGCTTGGGAGCTTGACATCTCTGGGTGGTGGGATAGAAGACAGGGCTGCAGGAGGGCTGCAGGGGAGCTCAGAGGGGCAGTGAGAGGCTCAGAGAATGTGCAAAGTTAGGGGATCTGGGACTGGGTGGAGTAGTGAGTGAGATTCCCTTCACTGTCAGCTACTGCTCCGAGGAGAAAACAGGCTGCAGGCGAGATGTTGATGGACACTGCAACGTGGGCCAGTGATAGGGGCAGCAGACATTAGGAAGCATTAAAGCATGGAACCTGCTTTGCAGGTTGGGAAGGAGAGGGGTCAGGAAGGAAGAAAAGAGGGAGAAGGGGCTCAAAATCCCAGCTCAGGCCCCAGGAGGAAGGGGGAGAGACTTGGGATCTCAGGCCTTGTTCTCTCTGGCACTGAGGGATTGAGAGAGGGAAGGTCTGAGGGGTTTGGGTACTTAGGACCTAGGAGGGTTAGGCATTGGGTTGGAGGTTGCCAGTGTCTGGGGGATTACTTTCCTGGACAAGGAATCAAATGCAAAGCAAGTTTTGAAATGCAAGTTTCAAAATAGCTGTTTAATACACAGCTATTAAAAGTTTTCTTCTAAACTTTGGTGGATGTGTTTGATTAATCCTTGTCCCCTGGCAACAAGGAGCACACACTTGGACCTCACCCTCACTTCAGCACCTTGGCAGCACCAGCATTAAGGAGGCAGAGGAACAATTCTTCTTTTTAAAAAAATCAATTTATTTTTTTATTGTTGTTCAAGTACAGTTTTCTCCACTTTCACCTCACCACTCCCCCTCACCCCAGCCAGCCCCACCTCCCACCCTTGATCCTACCCCTCTTTGGCTTTGTCCATGTATCCTTAATACATGTTCCTTGACAACCCTTCCCTTCCCCCTCCCCCATTATCCTTTCCCATCTCCCCTCTGGTTACTCTCAGTTTGTTCTTAATTTCAATGTGTCTGGTTATATTTTGCTTGCTTCTTTGTTTGTTGACTAGGTTCCATTTATAGATGAGATCATATGGTATTTGTCTTTCACCACCTGTCTTATTTCACTTAGCATAATACTCTCCAGATCCATCCAAGCTGTTGCAAAGGGTAGGAGCTCCCTATTTCTTTGTGCTGCATAGTACTCCATCATGTAAATGTATCACAGGTTTTTTTCTACTTATTTACTGATGAATCAAAAAACTCATTCTACTTCTGGACAAGATGGAGGCATAGGTAGGCACACTATGCCTCCTTGTACAACCAAAAGAAGTACAACAACAATTTAAAAACAAACAAACAAAAAAACCCAGAACTGACAGAAAATTGAACTGTATGGAAGTACGATAACTAAGGAATTAAAGAAGACACATTCATCCAGACCAGGAGGAGGGGTGGACCTGGCATGTAGGGTGGTGGGTGGTGGACCTAGTGAGGCAGCAGACTGTAGAACAGGGCATGGCAAGCAAGGTGGCTGGAGGACTGGGTGGTCCCATATTTGTGCACAGATAAACCAGGAGAAACTGGGTTACCAGAGAAACCGCTCAATCCAGGGTCCCAGGGCAGGGAAATAAGGCCTAAAATCACTGATTGAAAACACCTGTGGGTGCTGAGGTCCTGGGAGAAACTCCCAGGCTCACAGGAGAGTTTGTTGGAGAGACCACAGGGTCCTAGAACATACACAAGCCTACCCGCCCAGGAATCAGCACCAGAAGGGCCCAATTTGCTTGTGGGAAGCTGGGTAAGTGGTTAAAATCTGGCAGAGAGCAGAGCAAGTGCCATTGTTCACTCTCAGACCCCTTCCCCACATACAGCATCACAACCAAGCAACCTGAATTACCCCGCCCTGGTGAATACCTAAGGCTCTGCCCCTCACTACCTAACAGATGCATTAAGACAAAAAAAATGGCCCAAACAAAAGAACAGATCAAAGCTCCAGAAAAAATACAACTAAGCAATGAAGAGGTAGCCAACCTATCAGATGCACAGTTCAAAACACTGGTAATCAGGATGCTCACAGAATTAGTTGAATTTGTTCACAAATTAGATGAAAAAATGAAGGCTATGCTAAGTGAATTAAAGGAAAATGTATAGGGAATCAATAATAATGGGAAGGAAATTGGGACTCAAATCAATGGCTTGGAGCAGAAGGAAGAAAGAAACATTCAACCAGAACAGAATGAAGAAACAAGAATTCAGAAAAAAATGAGGAGAGGTTTAGGAACCTCCAGGAAATCTTTAAACATTCCAACATCTGAATTATAGGGGTGCCAGAAGGAGAAGAGGAAGGGCAACAAGTGGAAAAGTTATTTGAACAAATAATAAAAGAGAACTTCCCCAATATGGCAAAGGAAATAGACTTCCAGGAAGTCCAGGAAGCTTAGAGAGTCCCAAAGAAGTTGGACCCAAGGAGGAACACATCCAGGCACATCATAATTACAATAGCCAAGATTGAAGATAAGGAGACAGTTACCTACAAAGGAGTTTCAATCAGACTGTCAGCTGATTTCTCAAAAGAGACCTTACAGGCAAGAAGGGGCTGGAAAAAGTATTCCAAGTCATGAAAGGCAAGGACCTACATCCAAGATTGTTCTATCCAGCAAAGCTTTCATTTAGAATGGAAGGGCAGATAAAGTGCTTCTCAGATAAGGTCAAGTGAAAGGAATTCATCATCTCCAAGTCCTTATTATATGAAATGTTAAAGGGATTTATTTAAGAAAAAGAAGATAAAAATATGTACAGTAAAATGACAGCAAACTCACAATGATTAACAACCACCTAAAACAAAATGAAGACTTAGTTTTAAGCAAATAACTAGAACAGGAAGAGAATCACAGAAGTGGAGATCACATGGAGGGTTATTAACAGGGGAGTGGGAGTGGGGAGAGGGGGAAAAGATATAGAGAATAAATAGCATAGATGATGGGTAGAAAATAGACAGGGGGAGGGTAAGAATAGTATGGGAAAAGTAGAAGCCAAAGAACTTATACGCATGACACATGAACATGAACTAAAATGGGGGAATGTGGGTGGGAGGTGGTGTGCAGGTGTAGAGGGGAGTGAAGGGGGGAAACTGGGACAACTGTAATAGCATAATCAATAAAATATATTAAAATTAATAAATAAATAAGTAAAATCCTTGGGAAGAGAACTCATTCTTTGCTCTTTTAAAAAGTATTCATTTTGTCTCAGTCCCAGATGAAGCATATTTTGCTAAACCAATGCTAATTAGCAAGGAGCTGCTTACACCAAAGAAAGAGAGCTCTGTGCCTGCACTTGGCCTCTACCATCTTTTTTTGAAAGCTTTTGCAAAAACGTTTCTACTGCTGACCTACAAAACTGTAGTGGGAGCAGACCTCCCTTCACTTTCCTATTTAGCAGTTCCAGAATGCTCAGTGACAGGGGCTGGGCCCTGGTGCAGGGCAGCAAACATGCCATGCCTGTGTGGCTCTGAGCCTGGATGGGTATGAAGCAGGCACTTATGCTAATCCTTGCAGGGTTTTATGAATTTTTGAATACATCCCTGCTCACTATTTCTTTGGTCTCAGACTAAATTATACATGGTTCCTTCTCTTCCCCTCCATTTTTATACTTAGGTTAATTCAGAAATGGTAAATATTTACTGGGCTAGGTGTTAGTTAGACTGTTGTCTGATTACTTTGAGAAAGGCTGCTTAAGAAAATGACAGTTCTTTGTAGACTTGTTTCTGTTATGAATACAATGTGAGGTTAGAGAAGGCAGAGGTCTAACTTTGGGGGGTGAGGGAAGAGGAGGCTTCCTGACATTCCTCTAATCTCTTCTCTTCCCCTGCCCCATGGGGAAAAAGTTTGCATTTGCTTTTGTCTAAAATGTTGGCAGCATGTCTCTGTGTGAGTTTGAAGGGTTACTTAAGGGGTTTTTGTATTTACTGCTTTCTGAAGAAATAATGTGGGCAAGGGACAGGGCTCCCAAACCTGACTGTGCATATCACCTGGAATATATTTGTAAATAAAAATGCAACTACATTTCTCTGAAAGAATTCTAGAATTCTACAGTAAATTGTCAAGACTCCAGTTGGCTTTTTCCTCCAGCTTAAATGTGCAGATGTCCACACTTACCACTTATTCTTCTTTGTCCTTCCCCCTCTCCCTCCCCAGTGTGTTTTTCAGGCAACATCTTTGTGGTTAGCCTCTCCCTCACTGATATGCTGGTTGCCATCTACCTCTACCCTTTGATGCTGCATGCCATGGCAATTGGGGGCTAGGATCTGAGCCAGTTCCAGTGCCAGATGGCTGGGTTGATCACGGAGCTGAGTGTGGTCAGCTCTATCTTCAATATCATGGCAATTGCCATCAATCATTACTGCTACATCTGTCACAGCCTCCAGTACAAGTGTATCTTCACTGTGTGCAATACCTGCATTTACCTGGTCGTTACCTGGGTCATGACTGTCCTGGCCATCCTCCCCAATATGTATATTGGTACCAACAAGTATTAACCTCACACCTATACTTGCATCTTCAACTATCTGAACAACCCCATCTTTGCTGTGACTGTTGTCTGTATTCACTTTGTCCTCCCTCTGCTCGTAGTGACTTTCTGCTATGTGAGGATCTGGATGAAAATACTGGTGGCCTGTGACCCTGTTGGGCAAAATCCTGACAACCAACTTGCTGAGGTTCACAATTTTCTAACCATGTTTGTGATCTGACTCCTCTTTTTAGCATGCTGGTGCCCTATCAATGTGCTCACTGTTTTAGTGGCTGTCAGTCCAAAAGAGATGGCAGGTAAGATCCCCAACTGGCTTTATCTTGCAACCTACCTCATAGTCTACTTCAACAGCTGCTGCAGTGCTGTGATCTATGGGCTCCTTAATGAGAATTTCTTAAGAGGATACTGGACCATGCTCCATGCTATACAACACTCCATTCTCTTCCTCTCTAGCCTCATCACTGATGTGTATGAGATATGAGAGGTCCGGGCCCTAACCCGTGCCTCTATCCATGCCCATGACTGAGCTAGAGAACAAGACTATGAACAAGATCATGCCCATGCCTGTTATGCTCTGGAAGAAACACCAATGAATGTCTGGAACATTCCACTACCTGGTAATGCAGCTACTGGCTAGCCTCAGCATGCCTCTGGCCACCCCCAAGCTGGCCTCTGGCAATTCTAGGCCTGCCTCTATCTACTGCGAATCTGTCTCTGGTCACCAAAAGTCTGTCTTTAGTCATTCCGAGCTTGTCTCTGGCCACCTCAGGTCTGCCTCTAGTCACCCCAAATCTGCCACTGTCTAACCTAAGCCTACACTACCTCTTCATTTCAAGGCTCACTCTATTTCAAGACTGACTCTCTCCATTTCAAACCTGCCCCTAGCCACTCCAGGACTATCACTGGTCACCACATCCCTGCTGGCAGCAATTCCAAGAGTGCCTTTAGTCCTGTAACCAGCTGCCTTAAACCAACCACTGGCCAGGTCAAGCATGCTACCAGCCACCCTGATATCTGGAGCCTGCTTCCACTAGCCTCCTTGAGCCTGCCATCTGAGCTCACTGCCTCCTGCCACCTTGAGACAATTGCTACCAGATGCCTTGAATGTGACATCACTCACCTTCCTGAGACTGCCTCCAGCCCTGCCACTGGGCTCCTAGAGCCTGTTGCCATCCTGCTGGAGCCTTAAGCTGCTACTGACCCTCTTGACTCCTTCTGGGTCACCACTGACAGCAGTAATTACCATGAGGTTGTGGTTATTGATGCTGAAGTTGATTCTGATGAAATGGTCATGTGAAAAATGCTCTTGGGGGTGAACAAACAGTCATTCACTTTCAGGTTTGTCCAGCATATGTATTCTGAAGTGCAGCACCTCACTGAATCTAATCACAGAAAGACACATGCAGACCCTGACTCATAGCCATAGTGCAAGCTAATTCCATCACCTAGGTACACTCCCTTACATCACACATCCTAAATATTGTGTACTTACTATTCTAGAGACCAAATTGCTCTCATGTTTGACATCTGGTGTTTTGAGCTTCCCTTTCCTCCTATTGTTGACCTTGAACCAAAGTGATCCTTGACATTTCAGACTTTGACTTTTTCTTACTCCTGTGTCTCCTTTTCTCTCCTTCCCTCATTTCCTCCTCCCTATTCCTGCTTTCTTCTCCCATTCTCTGAGGGAGGGATGGGGGAGGAGCACATATGCAATGGTGAAGGTACACCTTGTGAAGTCTTCTGTAAAGTTACTGTGACTGCAGAGCTTTATGTTACTAAGTGTGTAACTCTATATTGTACACTTAATGGCAGTCAGAAAGGCAGTTGTGATAAATTACAAGTACTTGAAACTCTTTTCTAAAGTCTAGCAACAAAATACGACTCATATCTACAAAACAATTTGGTAAGCTCTTATTAGAATACATTATATGCCTATGAGATCAAATGGCAAAAAGAAAGATATAGACACAGTAAATTGTTTCTATTATGTGAAATTTCATATATTGGTGCTGATTTTTAGAGTCAAATATGAATGTAAAAGATGACTTGCTTAGTATTTCCTAAGATTTTTTTTCATTTAGATTCAGAGAAACAAATCCATTAATAAACTTTTTTTCTAAAATTTAAACTTATGTTTTATAGGATCAATTATAGTAGTATTTTTAACATCATAATTCATAACTACACTTCATCTCAGAGGTTCTTTAGACAGTCTGTTGTTTTTAGACAATCAGTTTTTACATTTTCTTTTTAATTTAAAAGAGAATTCAAGGTAATAAATGGTAGTCAGAAGTCAATGGAGTCCTTCTATGGAGATTGTAAATAAGTGTTTCTCCAAAAGCCTTTCCCGCCTGCCGTGTCCCCAGCTGGGGTGAAAAATGGAAAGGAAGAGACACCAACACCAGACAGCCCTACTACCCTTGGTTGAAGTTCAGTGATAAGTCATAGATGTCTTCTACCAGCACACTGGACAGCTCAGAGCATGATTTTTCCCTAGGATTCAAGGAAAAAATGTTCTTTAATACAAATTTCAATTTATTTAAGTTTACACATACAACAGTTTACTGTACAAAGTCTTGTAAGGATAAGTGGAAATGTATTATACTGCTTTGATTTGATTCTGTATTTGTGGTAGCAATTAAATAAAAGTGTTTTTGTGGCTTTGGTGTGTGATTTGTTGATAAATTCACTTTCTTCACCAGACTTACTTGTGGGGAGGGTTCAGGGGTGGGTAGAAAAGCATTGACCTTGGAGGATCAGAAGGCTTGAGTGCAAGTTCCATCCCTACTAGGAGCTTGCAACACCCCAAGACAAGTCACATGACCCCTTTCTCTATAATTACTTAGCAAACTGTGGTGAGATCAGGGTAGGGGTAGTGGTGGAGGGCTCACTGGGTTTAGTGTGTTCTTACTAGTGCACTGATCTGTTCATTGTTGGGTTTCTGGATCTTTCTTTCCACAGTTTCTCAAAACAGGTCCTTTTTCACCTTCATGGAAGGAGTGAAGCCAAGCCCAATAATGCCACAATCCCAGAGGTTGCTGTGACTAGGTCACAGAGCTTGTGAGCTGGTGGAGGAAGACACAGGAGCAGGAGACAGGAGAATAGGTGGTTTCCTCTTCAGCTGAAAGATGGTGACAAGACCCTAGCCACTGGGCAAGGCTCTTGACTTCAGGAATGTAGTCTCAAAAGAATCTTTAATGACAAGGGAATGCCCAGTATAAACTGTTCTATAAAACTAAAACTGGATTCAAAATAATAATGCAGTAAGATATCAATTTTGTTAAGAAATTATACACTTAAAACATGCTCATATACATAGACACAGAGATATGCATATATAGGTAGTTGTTCTATCCAGGTTTAGCCAGACTGTGAGTATAAACTGAGGTCATTTTAACTTTTCATGCCCAAATTACAGTGGTTCTAGCCACACCAGAATGACTGTTGCATCTTGTCTGATCCCCATTGTGAAATTTCTGCCAAGTATTCCTGGACACCCCCAAAAAGATGCTTACTGGTGATTACAAACAGTTTGACAGTCAGTACTCCTGCACATGTTCTCCTTCTCCACCCCTATCCAAGGAGGTTTGCTTTAGGTGAGATTACAAGTGTTCAAACCAAGGGTGCTGTGTCCCAGTGCTCCAGAAATGTTACTCTCTAAGGGTTTAAGGGATGCAGGGCTCAGAGGAGATGGAAGGTATGAGAACAACTACATCACTTTTTACAGCTTTGTTTCACACTCTGCTTGCAGGTGCCTGAAACAACACTGCTAATGCCCAGAGTAGAGTCTCACAAAGTCTCATGAAAGCAGCTACTTTAGCCACTAATTACCTGCAAGCTGTGTTTATCTTTCCTGCTTGCCCACCTCTGTCCGCCATGATAATCTACACCCAGCATTTCATGTACAGTGCCTTCTCAGGTTACACATAGTCAGGAAACATATCTCTCTACCCCTCCTTCCCTTATTCTATCTATCTCCACCTCTAAAGTCAAGAAGTCTTATAAACACATCTCCAATTCACCACACCCACTATGAGAGACCAAGGCAAGAAGCTGAATTTCCGAGGTAAGGTTTAAGATGCTTTGTAGTTTGCCCTAGCAAAATGCAGAGCATCTGGTTTTATACTAGTGAGAGCAAAAGCGCCAGTTTTTCTGACTTTCCCAAAGAGAGAATCTGCCTTCAGTTGAGCCCAAGTCTCCATATAATCATGGGATAAAAAATGCATGCAACTTTTAAATGACAGTTTTCCCCAGTTTCTACCCTTTTTTCTCTTTTTAAATGGACATACAGTATAATTTATACACTGTAAAGTGACAGCCTGAGAACTCTTTTACATATTTATACATCTATGTAACTATTACTCTGATGAAGATATATATAGCCCTCCAGAAGGCTCTCTTTTGCCTTCTTCTAGTCAACACTCTGTCTGAAGACACCAATGATTCTGACCTCTCTTACCATACACTGATTTTGCCTGTTCTAGAAACTCATATAAATGGAAGTATATAATATGTATTTTTGCATCCAGTTTCTTTTTAAAGAAATTATAGTAAAATATGTATATATAAATGAAAATTATCACTTTAACCATTCTTAATTATACAATTCAGTGGTATTATTATGTTCACAGCATTATGCAATCCATACCACTATTCATTTCTAGAACTTCTTCATCATCCCAAACATACTCTGTAGCCATTACACAATCATCGCCTGTTCCTGTCTTCCTCAGCCCCTGGTAACCTCTATTCTACTTTCTGTATCTATGAATTTGCCTATTCTATGTACCTAATATAAGTAGAATCACATAATACTTGTCACTTTTTGTGTCTGGCTTTTGTTGCTGAGCATAATGTCTTCAAGGTTCATCCATGTTGCAGCATATGTCAGAACTTCATTCTTTTAATGGCTGAATAATATTCCAGTGTATGTTTGTTAGTCCATTCATTGATTGATGGACATTAGAACTATTTTCACTTTTTGGCTGTTGTGAATAGTGCTGTTATGATAATTGATTTACAAATATTTGTCGACATTCCTGATTTCAATACTTTTGGATATATACATAGGAATGGTACTACTAGATCCTACGTTAGTCTGGATTCTTTTGCTCAATATTATGTCTTTCTGTTTTTGTGTGTATCAGTTTATTTTTTATTTTTATATAGTACTCTATAGTATAATGATACCACAATTTAGTTACTGATTCTATTGTTGATGGACATTTAGGTTTTTCCATTTTGGGACTACTACAAAAAATGCTTCCATAAATATTTTATACATGTCCTTTAATTTAATTTTATATGAAGATACAATTTTACATTTAATGAAGTACATGAATCTTCAGTGTAGAACTCAAGGGATTCTTACATATGTAAACACCTATGTAACCACCATACAAATAAAGGTATAAAACATTTCCAGCACTACATCACTGCCAGTATGCCAGATCAATTTTGCCAGTTCTCAAACTTCACTTAAATGGAAGCACAGAGAATGTACTCTATTTTACCTAGTATTTTACCTAGTATTTGTTCAAATACTTTCATACAAAATACCAACGTATTTGTTCATCATTTTGTTTGTGTGATTTATCTATATTGCTTTGGGTAGTCTATTTAAAAAATTAAAAAGATTTTATTTATTTATGATTAGAGAGAGGGGAAAGGAGGGAGAAAGAGAGGGAGAGAAATATCAACGTGTGGTTGCCTCCTGTGCACCCACTACTGGCGACCTGGCCTGCAACCCAGGCATGTGCCCTGACTGGGAACTGAACATGTAATCCTTTGATTCACATGTCAGCACTCAATCCACTGAGCCACACCAGCCGGGACCCATTCTTTTTATTGCTGTGTAGAATTCTATTGTATAGAAATAATAATATTTTATCCATTCTACTACAGATGGACATTTGGACTGTTTTCTTGTTTTGGGCTTTTATGAAGAAAGCTTTATAAACAGTCTTTTTTTTTAAAGATTTTTATTTATTTATTTTTTAGAGATGGAAGGGAGGGAGAAAGAGAGAGAGAGAGAGAGAGAGAGAGAGAGAGAGACAGCAATGTGTGGTTGCTGGGGGACATGGCCTGCAACCTAGGCATGTACCCTGACTGGGAATCGAACCTGAGATGCCTGGTTCGCAGCCCATGCTCAACCCACTGAGCCACACCAGCCAGGGCTATAAACAGTCTTATACATGTCTTTTGACACACATATGGGCTCACTGTTCTTGGAAATGCACCTAGGATTGGAACTGCTGAGTCATGAATATATATGTATTTAATTTTAGTAGCCACTGCCAAATATTTTTCCATAATAGTTGGATGAATTTATATTCTCATTAGCAATGTGTGAGAGTTTGAGGTGCTCTGCATTCTTGTTAACATTTGGTATTTCCACCTTTTTAAATTTTAGCAATTCTAGTGAGTAGTATTACTTGATTGTATTATCAGTTTGCATTTCTTTAATGAATAATAATTTGGACCACCTTTGCACATAATCATTGACCATTTATTTGGACCTCTTCTTTAGTGAAGGGTCTGAACAAATATTTTGACCCTTAAATTTGAGTTTCTTCTCTTATATTTGTCAGTAGAAGTTTTTTATATAATTTGTATATAACTATAAAAGTATGAGATGGGATGCCTCCCAAAATCGGAATTATCTTCTGGAGGGTGGGCTCTTTGTAATACAGGTTTCCTCTGCTAGGTGACTTCTAGGAACCCACCTGTATCAGTGTACCAGCTGGTAGTGTAGTGAGAGGTTGTGTTCAGCTTCAGTGCATATTTTTGAAAACTCAACACACTTGTCCATTTCCCACCACACTGAGTGTTCAACAGCTTTTAACCAAAGACAGCATGATTCCCATGCCCCACTCTCCATATTCACCTGAACTCACCCTGAGTGAATTTCTTTCTATTTCCTCAGATGAAAAAAAGCCCTCAAAGGGAAACACTTTGCTGATGTGGAAGAGGTGAAACAAAAAATGGCAGAAGCAGTAAAAAGAAACAAAATCCATGAGTTCAAAAACTGTTTAGAGTGGTGGGAAAAAATGTCTCAATAGGTATATTGCATCAAATGGAGAGTACTTTGAAGGTGATTGAAGTTTAAATATGTAAGAATAAATACACATTTTTTTGTAAAGAAATTCTCATTTTTTGGAACCCTCTCATATATATAAATATATATACATACTCACAAATATTTTATCCCAATCTGTGGTGTACCTTCTCTCTCTCTCAGTTGTATCTTGTGATGAGCAAAATTAATTAACATTATGAAGTATGATTTATTCTTTTTATGACTATCTGTTTAAGAAATTTCTGATTAATCTAATGTAATAAATATCTTACTTATGCCTTTAAAATTAATGTTTTAATTTTAACATTTAACTCTGTGCTTTACCTTGAGTTAATTTTTTTTGTTTGGTATGAGGTAAGAGGGAAATTTCATTTTTTATATAGTCAAGGATCATCACTATTTATTGAAAAGAATATCCTTTGCACCACTGAATTGCAGTAGAGACTATGTTGTAAATTAGTTAATAATGTAAAACTAAAATTTTTCTATCTGTCTATTTATCATCCCCAGCTATCTGTTTCTGGACTGTCTAGTTTGTTCCATTTGTCCAGCTTTGCACTAAATCCACATTGTTTTTAAATTTTAAATGAGAGAGGATTCAAATATGGAGGCATGGGTAGAAATGTTTAGCTTCCTTGCACAACGAAAATAAAGATAAGAACCAATTTTAGAACAAAAAACAACCAGAACTGCTAGCAAATCAAACAGCATGGAAATCTGACAACCAAGGAGTTCAAGAGGAAACATCCATCCAGACTGGTAGAAGGGGCATAGATGGACATCATGGACAGAGAGGACATGTGGTAAGGTGGAAACACACTGCAGGGAGTGAGGCAGTGGTTGGAAGATGGGATTTTCTACATTCTCATGAAGATATGCCAGAGAAGCAATTGGGGAGCAAGACAGACCATGAAACCAAGGTTTCCAGTGTGGTGAAATAAAGCTTCAAAACCTCTGGCTGTAAAAACCTGTGGGGATTGTGGTGGTGGGAGAAACTCCCAGTCTCAGAGGAGAGTCTGTTGGAGAGGCCCACAGTATCCTAGAACATACACAAGACCAACCGCATAGGAATCACCACCTGAAAGGGCACACTCTGCTAGTGAGAAGTGAGAGAAATGACTGAAAGTAGAGCAAGAGTTGAGCAAGCTATCAGGCAGCAATGTTCCCTCTTTGACCCCTCCTTGACATACAGCACCACAAGGTAGTGAAGCACGTTGCCCTGTCGTGATGAATACCCAAGGCTTCACCCCTTACAATGTAACAGGTACACCACTGAGACAAAGAAATATGGCCCAAGTTAAAGAACAGATCCAAACTCCAGAAAAGAACTAAGTGATGAGAAGATAAACAACTTATCACATGGAGAGTTCAAAACACTAGTAATCAGGTTGCTCACAGAAATGATTGAGTTCAGTTATAAAATGAAGCAAAGAATGAAGGCTATCCAAAGAAATAAAGGAAAATATACAGGCAACCAACAGTGAAGGGAAGGAAACTAGGATCCAAATCAATGATTTGGAACAGAAGGAAAAAAAATGAACATTCAACTGGAACAGAATGAAGAAACAAGAATTCAAAACAATGAGGAGAGGCTGATGAACCTCCAGGACAACTTCATACACTCCAACAATCGAATCACAGGGGTTCCAGAAAGAGAAGAGGAAAAGAAAGAAATTAAGCACTTATTTGAACAAATAATGAAGGAAAACTTCCCCAATCTGGCAAAGGAACTAGATATGAATGTCCAGGATGGTCAGAGAGTCCCAAAGAAGTTGGATCAAAGAAGAAACACACAAAGACACATCATAATTAAGTTACCCAAGATTAAATACAGGTAGAGAATCTTAAAAGCAACAAGAGAAAAGGAGAGAGTTACCTACAAAGGAGTGCCTATAAGACTATCAGCTGATTTCTCAAAAGAAACCTTAGAGGCAAGAAGGGGCTGGGAAAAATAATTCCAAGTCATGAAAGGCAAGGATCTCCATCCAAGATTACTGGATCCAGCCATGCTGTCATTTAGACTGGAAGGACAGATAAAGTGCTTCCCAGATAAGGTCAAGTGAAGGGAGTTCATCATCACCAAGCCCTCATTATATGAAATGTTAAAGGGACTTACCTAAGAAAAAGAAGATAAAAAACTATGAACAGTAAAATGACAACAAATTCACAACTATCAACAACTGAACCTAAAAAAAACAAAAACAAAAACTAAGTTAACAGCTAGAATAGGAACAGAATCACAGAAATGGAAATCACAGGGAGGGTTTTCAGTGGGGATGGGAAGGGGAGAATGGGGGGAAAGGTACAGAGAATAAGAAACATAATTGTTAGGCACAAAATAGACAGGAGGAGCTTAAGAATAGTGTGGGAAATGGAGAAACCAAAGAACTTATATCCATGGCCCATAGACATGAACTAAGGCAGAAGGATATTGGATGAAGGGATGTTGCAGGGAGAAGGGGGTTAGAGGAAAGAAAAAATTGGGGCAATTTTAACAGCATAATAAATAAAACATACTCAAAATTAATTTTTTAAACTAAGTTGTATGCTACATTTTTAAAAGATTTTATTTATTTATTTTTAGAGAGGGAAGGGAGGGAGAAAGAGAGAGAGAAACATCAATGTGCAGTTGCTGGGGGCCATGGCCTGCAACCCAGGCATGTGCCCTAACTGGGAATCGAACCTGTGATGCTTTGGTTCGCAGCCTGCGCTCAATCCACTGAGCTACACCAGCCAGGTCAAAATTAATTTTAAATGACTATAGCGTATATATAATTTTATGTACACATATTAATTCTATAGCTAAGGCTATAATCAATAAATCAACACACAAGTGTTGGCTGAATGTGGAGGAAAAGGAATGCTCATGTAATTTTTGTGGAAATGCAGATTGGTGCAGCCACTGTGGAAAACAAAAAATTGAAAATGGAACTGCCTTATGATTCCAATTCTGAGTATATATGTGAAGAAATCCAAAACTCTAATTCAAAAGCATATATGCAGCCCTATGTTCATTGCTGAATTATTTCTAATAGTCTAGATATTGAAGCAACCCACATGCCCATCAACAGTTGGATTAAAAATGGGTAGTACAGCCCTGGCTGGTGTAGCTCAGTGGATTGAGCGCGGGCTGCGAATCAAAGCATCGCAGGTTCGATTCCCAGTCAGGGCACATGTCTGGGTTGCAGGCCACAGTCCCCAGCAACCGCACATTGATGTTTCTCTCTCTCTCTCTTTCTCCCTCCCTTCCCTCTCTAAAGATAAAGAAATGAAATCTTTAAAAAAATGGGTAGTACATATATATAATGGAATATTATTTAGCCATAAATAAGAATGAAATTTTACCATTTGCCACAGTATGGATGGATCTAGAGGGTATTACCCTAAGTGAAATAAGTCAGTCAGAGGAGGACAAATATCATATGTGGAATCCAAAGAACAAGACAAACAAAATTGAAACAGACTCATAGATACAGAGAATTGGTTGTTGCCTGAGAGGAGGGGCATTGGAGTACTGAGAGAAAGAGGTGAAGGGATTGAGAAATACAAATTTGTAGTTATAAAAGAGTTACAGGAATATAAAGCACAGCATAGGAAACATAATCAATAATATTATAATAACTATCTATGGTACCAGCTAGGTACTAGAAATATCAGAGGGAACGTTTTGTAAAGTATATAATTGTCTAGCCACTATGCTGTACATCTGAAAGTAATACAAAGTGATTGAATGTAAACTATAATTGAAAAATAAAACTAAAAAAGAAAATTTTACAGAATCAAAAAGTTGTACAGCTAAATGGATTTTTACATATATATGTATTTTTATAACCACTTATATGCATATTTTTATAGCACTGTTGTTCAGATGAAGATATAGAACATTTCTGGAAATGAAGTAGCTACTTCATTTTTCTTGTTGCTATAGTAAATGGGATTTTTTCCCTGATTTCTGTTTCTGATATTCCATTTCTGGTGTGCAAAAATGCCTTTGATTTCTGAATATTGACTTTGTAATCTGCTGTTTTGCCAAATTCACTTATTAGTTAGATTTGTTTTTTTGTGGAGTCTGTAGGCTTTTCTATGTACACTATCTTGTCATCTGCTATGAATGATAGTTTTGCTTCCTCCTTTCCAATTTGGGTGCCATTTATTTCTTTTTCTTGTCTGATCACTGTGGCTAGAACGTTCAATACTATGTTGAATAGAAGTAGTGAAAGCAGTCACCCTTGTCTTGTACCTGATCCTAGAGGGAAAACTTTTAGTATTTGTCCATTGAGTATGATGTTGACTGTAGTTTTCTCATATGTGTCTTTTATTATTTTGGGGTATGATCCCTGTGCTTCCACTTTGCTGAGTGTTTTTTTTTATCATAAATATGTGCTCTACTTTATCAAATGCTTTTTTAGAATCTTTTGATATGATCATGTGATTTTTTCTTTAATTTTTTTCTGTATTACACTTATTGATTTGCAAATATTGGACCATCCTTGCGCCCCTCACATGATTCCCACTAGATCATGGTGTATTATCTTTTTAATGTACTGCTGGATGTGGTTTGCCAATTTTGTTGAGGTTTTTAGCATCTAAGTTTATCAGCAATATTGGCCTGTAGGTTTTATTCTGTGTTGTGACTTTAACTGGTTTTAGTATTAGCATAATACTGGATTCATAAAAAGAGCTTGGGAGTTTTCCCTCTTTTTGGATTGTCTGGAATAGTTTGAGCAGGATAGGGGTTTGCTCTTCCCTAAATGTTTATAAAATTATCCTGTGAATCTGTCTGGGCCAGCTGTTGTGTGCCAAGAGTTTTTTAATTCCTGCTCCAAGTTCACTACCTGCTATTGGTCTATTCAGGCTTTCTGTTTCTTGTTGATTTAGTTGTGGAAAGTTATATGCATCTAGAAATTTATTCATTTTGCCCAGGTTTTCAAAATTCTTGGTATATATTTGTTGGTAGTTATTTCTCACAATCCTTTATATTTCTGTGGTATCAGTTTCTCTTTCATTTCTGACTTTATTTATTTAGGTGCCCTTTCTTTTTTTCTTGATGAGTCTGGCTGAAGGCTTGTCCATTTTGTTTATCTTTTCAAAGAATCAGCTCCTGAATAAACTGATCCTTTGAATTGTTCTTTTACTCTGTGTGTCATTCAATTCTGCTCTAATCTTGATTATTTACCTCCTTCTACTTGCTCTTGGCTTTGTTTCTTGTTGCTCCAGTACTTGTAGTTGTAGGGTCAGGTTGTTCATTTCAAATTTTTCTATCTTTTTTAGGTAGGCCTGGATTGCTATGAAGTTCCCTCTCAGGACTGCCTTTGCTGTGTCCCATAGGTTTTTGGCTGTTGTGTGTTAATTTTCCTTCGTTTCCAGACACATTTTCTAAAAGATTTCATCTCTTTATTTTTAGAGAGGGGAAGGGAAGGAGAAAGAGTGAGAGAAATATTGATGTGTGAGAGATACATTGATCAGTTGCCTCTCACAAGCCCCCACCTGGGGTCCTGGCCCACAATCCAGAAATGTGCGCTGGCATGGAATTGAACCAGTGACCTTTTGGTTCACAGACTGGTGCTCAAACCACTGAGAAACACTAGCCAGGGTCAGAAACATTTTTATTTCTCACATATCTTGTTAAACCATTCATTGTTTAATAACATGTTATTTAGTCTCCATGTATTTTACTGTTTTTGAGATTTTTCTTTGACTTTGGTTCCTAGTTTCAAGCCATTGTGATCTGAGAAAATGCTTGACATGATTTAAATTTTCTTGAATTTATTGAGGCATTTTTTGTGCCCTATCATGTGGTCTATCTTTGAAAATGTTCCATGTGCATTTGAAAATAATGTATATTTTGCTTCTTTGGGGTGAAAGGTTCTGTATATGTCAGTTAAGACCATTTGATCTAGGGTATTGTTCAATACCACAATATCCTTGTTGATTCTTTGTTTGAAAGATCTGTCCATTGTTGATAGTGGTGTGGTAAAGTCCCCTACTATATGTATGCTGTTTTCTGCATTTTTCTTGAAGTCCTCCAAGATTTTCTTTGTATAGTTGAATGTTCCTATGTTGGGTGTGTATATGTTTACAATGTTTATGTCTTCTTGATGAATTCTTCCCTTGAGTATTTAGAAATATCCTTCTGTGTCTCTTTTTATGGCCTTTGTTTTGAAGTCTATTTTCTCTGATATAAGTATTGCTATGCTGAATTTTTTTCCTTTACATTTCCTTGGAATACTTTTTCCAACCCTTTATTTTCAGTCTCTGTAAGACTTTTGTTCTGAGGTGGGTCTCTTGTAGGCAACATAAGTGTGGGTCATGTTTTCATATCCATTCAGCTACTCTATGTCTTTTGATTGAAGCATTTAACCTATTTACATTTAAGGTTATTTTTGGTAGGTACTTATTCATTGCCATTTTTCCCTTTGTACCTATGTTCCTCTCTCACTTTTTATTTTCATCTTCTTAGAGAAGTCACTTTTACATGTCTTGCAATGCTGATTTGGTGGAGGTATATACTTTGAACCTTCTTTTGTTCGGGAAACTCCTCATTTCACCTTGCATTTTAAACAAGTGTCTTGCTGTGTAGAGTAGTCTTGCTTGCAGGTCTTTGGTTTTCATTACTTGGAATATTTCTTGCCAGTATCTTCTGCCTTAGTGATTTTGTTGAGAAATCAGCTGCTAGCCTTTAAGAGTCTCTCTTTGTCTTTGAATTTTCCAATTTTAATTATGATGTGTCTTGAAGTGGGCCTCTTTGGGTTTCTCTTGATTGGGACTCTGTGTTTCCTGGGTTTGTGTGACTTTTTCTCTCATCAATTAGCGAAGTTTTCCATCATCACTTTTTCAAACATGTTTTGTATCCCTTGCTCTTCTTCTTATCTTTCTGGTACACCTATTATATGGATATTAGTACATTTCATGTTGTCCAGTGGTTTCCTTAACACATCTTCATTCTTTCTGAGTCTATTTTCCTTTGCTTGCCCTTTCTTGGTGTTTTTTTCCTACCTTGTCCTTTAGCTCACTAATTCAATCCTCTGCTTCGTCAAGCCTGCTTTGATTCCTTCCAGTGTGTTTTTTATTTCTGAAACTTTATTGTTAATTTCTTCCCCATTTTATAGTTTCTATTTTTTCCCACTGTTGTAGTTCTCACTCAGTTTCTTGTAGTTGTCTGTGAGTTCCTTGAGCATCTTTATAATCATTTTGAATTCTATATCTGATAGTTTGCTCACCTCCATTTCATTTAGCTCTTTCAGTGGGGAGTCTTCCATTTCTTTTGATTGCATTCTTTTTGTCTTTCTATTTTAGGTGACTCTTTATTTGTTTCTGCTTTTCCTGATGTTTCACTTTGCTAGTTCTCTTTGTAGGGTGAACATCTATGGGAGGATTTCTATGGGGTTCAGTGGTGTGCTCTCTTTGATCCCCGTGTCTGAATGCTCTAAGGTTGCCATTTCTTCTGTTTGTGTGGGCTCTCTTGTTTTCCTTGAATTTTTACATGTTAGTGGTTTCTTTGTTGGTGGGTTCTCTCCTTTATCAGATATACTGGTGCTCACAACTTCCACCTATTCTTGTATGTGATCAGTGGCAGCGGGTAGGGAAAATGGATGAAGACAGTGGGAAAGTATTCTATGGGATTTAAAGTACTAACTAGAGATAAGATAGGAGATTCTTTGGATAAGTATAGCATTAACTGTGATATTTCATCCAACTGGCCACTTTTCATAAAAGGTGAAAATGAGATAAGATTCTTGTTAGAGGGGAGGAGGATTGTGAGCTGAATTCAGAAGTGAGACTGCTTGTGTAAGGTTAGATGATGAGATAGAGTGACAGTAAAGGATAGAAAATAGGCATAGTGTGTGAGAGATTAGAGTTAACCACAACAATAATAAAGTTCAGGAATAAAGTAAGGTGGGCTAAGATCATGGGTTGCTGTGTAGTATTTACAATTGTATGGAACAATAATTATTTATAATAGTATTGGAAGAACAGTAATATGACAAGAAATATATGATTTGGACAGCAAGAACAGAAAGTACATGATCAAGAGTAGTGTGTTATTAGACCATGAGTGAAGTGAAAGAAAATTAAAATACAAGAAAGAGAGAATAAGAAAAACCAGTCAAACAATCCAATTAGACAGAAATAAAATGAAGAAAACTAAACAGAAAGGAGAAAAATAAAAAATATTAATAAAATAAAAGAAGTAAAAACAATTAAAAATAAAACAAATAAACAATAAAATGTGCTATGGGATAGCAAAGTGAAATTTGTCTCAGTTCCTCAGTTTTGGGGTTTAGCCTTGTGTTCCCTCTTTGGATTTATCTCTGGACCTTTCATAACTCCATGTCTTATTGTCTCACTTGGGGGAAGAAAAAAAGAGAGAGGAAAGAAAATAATAAGCCTCCTGCTGATCTTAAACCCATTTAGCAAGTTCTGCTGGTCTTCCTGGATGCCACAGGAAGAGGGAGGCTGGGCTTCACTTCTCTCCCTTCCTGTGGTTTTGTGAGGATGGGGGATAGGTGTGTCCCACAATATTCACAGTTGCCCAGCCTCCAGCCCAGGTCCTCTGTGAGCTGCCTGACCCTCAATGTCCATCTGCTCCAGGCTTGCATTTTTAATTCACCAGTTGCACTGAGGTCTGTGTGAGGCGTCTCCTCCTTGCTCTTTTCTAGCCCACTGTGGCCAGAGCCCACCACCCTGCAAGCAGCGCCAGTCAGTCTCTGGGTGTGGCACCACTCAGCCTCTGAGCAAGCAGCACAGGTTCAGCAGGCATGCAGCTCAAATCAGCCTATGGGCGAGTGGTGCAGTGAACAGCCAGAATCAGCCTCAGGGCAAGCATTGTCAGTCAGCCTCCAGGCAAGTGGTGCAGTGGCCAAACTCAGGTGTCAGGTTAGTGGCTGAGTCCAATGCAGGCAAGCAGCTCAAATTAGCCTCAGGGCCAGAGGGGCGGTGGTGAATCAGGTGCCAGGCAAGCTGCCTGAGTCAAGCATTGGCGTTTGGCTTGAATCCACAGCTAGGCGAGCAGCCTGGCTTGAGCCAAGTGCAGGCACGTAGCTCAAATCACCCTTGGGCTGAGCCAGCCACTGCCCAAGAGTTTCTTACAAAGCAGCTGCAAGATGTTTTTGTTTTGTTTTGTTTTTAGTAAAAGCATCTTGTTTAAGCCTGCCATTCTGAACAAGTGCACGACTTTTCACACAGCCCAAATTTCTAACAAGTCTGGAGACTATCTGGGTCAGGGTCTGACACGGCCCAACACTTCCCCCTTTTCCAGGTGTCACTTGGCTCCCCAATTTCTCTGGTAATGACCTAGTCAGCATGCACAGTCCCAGTGGGTGTACACGGCCTCTGTGTGTCTCCCAACTGCATCTCTATTCCCCCCAGTGACTTCAAGCATCCAGGTCCTTCCTGGTGTCAGGCTTCACCCCCTGCTCTGGTAAGGGAGGGAGCTGGTGATCTAACTCTCCTCCCAGTATCCTGCTGTAGGTACTGGGTGGGGGGCTGCAGCAGCCTAGGGCCCTGCGCAGGTCCCTGGGACCTTACCATTCCAACCCAATCTCCATATCATAAGTTTTTCAATGTTCTCTACAATTTTTGGCCTCTAAATTTTATATAAGCTGGGATTCCATTGGCTGTTCACTCTGTTCCTCAGAAGATTGGCTAGTTGTTCCATTGGTGCACAGGGGGAAGTGGACTCCGCTCCCACCTACCTTGCCACCATCTTCCTTCTAATATATATTTTTTTAATGTTCAAATACAGTTGTGTCCATTTTCCCACCATTTTCCCCTGCCCTACCCCTTCACGCCTCCCACCATCAATCCTACTCCCCTTTGGCTTTGTCTGTGGGTCATTTATACATGTTCATTTATGACCCTTCCCCTTCTCTCCCATGGCATTTTTCTCTCCTTCCCCTGTGGTTACTGTCAGTTTGTTCTTAATTTCAATGTCTCTGTGCTGCGGTCCGGCCGCAGCTGGGTCAAGGGTCTCCTGAAGGTGGGTAAGGCGTCGGCGATGGGTGACAGACGACAACACGACTCAGAGGACAGTGAAGCTCTGTTCCGTTTATTGCAAGTACAAACAGAGTTTTATATTTTCATTTTTGGTAGTGATTAACATTTGCGATTAGGTGAAGCAGGAAGTTTTTTACCCAAACATCTAGTCATGCTAATCTAGTAACCTATTAAATGTAAACAATTAGAAATAGCTGTATGTACAGAGTTTGAATGTCTTATTGTTTATTAAAGTTCTCAGAATTTGTCATGGGGCAAAAGGATACGCTCGGTTGAGTAGAGGTCTCTGGTAATTATTTCTACATGTTTCATTTGTAATAGCTAACCAGCTTCTCTTATTTCTTTGCCTGTCTAATTCTAATTGATATATATTTCTATTCAAGGTAAAGGAGGGGCTGTCACTTTAACAACTTTTAGACATTCAGGGGCTATTTCACTAGAGGGGATTTTATTCTCTGATTAAGAAATTATTTTATACAACTTCATTGGAATTATTCGAATCAATAAACCTCAAATAAAAATATATAACAATCCCACCACCTTTTAATCATCAAAACAAGTATATAAGGAAAGATAGAGGGGAGATCTAGCCACAGTAAACCTTTTGACTTAAAAGGTGATAGACAGTTTTATTGAATTTTATAGGATATAGGCCATTCTTGACTTTCTCATATCTTATTCTATTTCTATTTGATTAATTCTGAAAGTTCCTTTTTGAAGCCGCTGTATGATAGGGGGAAATGTGGGCAAAATCCTTTGACAAGCTGGCGGAGTAGTGACCTGTTTTGTTCCTTAGTAAATAAACACCAGGAAGGTCTGCTTCTAGCTAAACTTTCCAAGAAATTTAGACTATTATAAGGCACTTAAACTCCAATCTTATTGACCATTCTAATGCCATGTTCATAATAAGCCCCTGTATAAGGCAATAGGGGATCTGGAACCCTCTGGAGACTATTAGCCCCTCTTTGGGGATACCATAATTTACCATTAATCCGATATGCTACCCAGGGGTATCCCTGGGCCATGGGTAGGGGTCTATATAGTTTTTTCTTGTTTTCTTGGAAGACCCTTTGTCTATGGGTAAGGAACAGGCGTGGGAAAGTCTACCAACAATTCAGCCTGTTATGACTGATTCATGAATTCTTTCATGGGAACAATCAAAGATAATTTCTTACTCAGGTGTAAAAACACCTTATTTACATGATTTGGGCATGATTCAATATTCTGGGGAGAACTAGTTGTCCCTTCAGAATTTCCCTCAAAATCAATCATTGACTGGCTTCGAGCCTCTCTTTCTTCATGGCCTATTCTTATGTGAATCAGGATGCAAAGCAAGACCATGAATAACATCAACAAGGAATTATTAAGAGCAATCCCAGGAAAATTACCGCCCCCCTTTTGTATGCCACTTTCTCTTCCAGGAAGATGGATTCCTTGAATTCCTTCTTTCCACATCCTGGACCTTGTCAGACAACATGGTTGGAAGAGGACGTGGCATCTCTGGTTATATTTTGCTTGCTTGTTTGTTTTCTTAATTAGGTTCCACTTATAGGTGAGATCATATGGTATTTGTCATTCACTGCCTGGCTTACTTCTCTTTGTATAATGCTCTCCAGTTTTATCCATGCTGTCGCAAAGGGTAGGAGCTCCTTCCTTCTTTCTGCTGAATAGTATTCCATTGTGTAAATGTACCACAGTTTTTTAGTTCACTCATTGTAAAGCAATCCTTGATGGGCATAAAGGGAGAGATTGAGAGGAGTACAGTCATATTTGATTATCTTAACACCTCATTGACTTCAACAGACAGCTCTTCCACACAGAAAATTAGCAAGGAGTCAGTGGCCTTAAATGACACACTATATTAAATCAATTTAATTGATATCTTCACATTATTCACCCTAAAGTAGTAGAATGCAGAATATACATATTTTTCAAGTGTACATGGAATGTTTGCTAGGATAGACCACATGTTAGAACACAAAGGAAGTCTTAATAAATTTAAGAAGATTGAAATACCAAGCATATTCTCTGACAACAAAACTATGAAACTAGAAATCAATCACAAGAAGAAAACTGAAAAACACACAAAGACATGGAAGCTACATAACATGTTATTAAGCAATGAATGGGACAACAGCAAGATCAAGGAAGAAATCAAAAGATGTCACAAAACAAATGAAAATGAGGACACAACAATCCAAAATGTGTGGGTAGTAGGAAAGCAATCTTAAGAGAGAAATTCATACTAATACAGGTCTATACCCTGCAAAATGATAAAAAGTTCAAATAAACAATCTTTTTTTACACTTAACTTGAAAAAAAGAGACAAATCTCAAAGTGAGTAGAAGGAAGGAAATAATTAAGGTCATAGGAGAAATAAATAAAATAAAGTCCAAAAGTATATACAAAAGATCAACAAATCCAAGAGCTGATTCTTTGAAAAGATAAACAATATTGACAAACCTTACTCAGACTCATCAAGGAAAAAAGAGAGAGGGCCCAAAATAATCAAGTCAGAAATGAAAGAGGAGAAATAACAATGAACACCAAAGAAATACAAAGTTTTGTAAGAAGATATTATCAACAACTATATGCCAACAAACTGGACAACCTGGATGAAATATGTATATTCTTAGAAAATACAATCTTCCCAAACTAAATCAGGAAGAAACAGAGAATGTGAATAAACAGTTTACACCTAGTGAAATTGAAGGAGTAATAAAAAAACTCGCAACAAACAAAAGCTCTGCACCAGATGGTTTCAGAGGTGAATTTTACCAAAAGTTCTGAAAAGAACTAATATTTCTCCTTCTCTAACTATTTCATAAAATTCAAGAGGAGAGAACACTCCCAAACTTATTTTACATGGCCAGCATTATCCTAATCCCCAAACCAGATAAAGACAATACAAAAACAGTTTTGCGCCAATATCCTTGATGAACATAGATGCTAAAATCCTCAACAAAATATTTGCAAATTGAACACAGCAATGCATCAAAAAGATCATACACCATGATCAAATGGGATTTATTCTGGGAATGCAAGGTTGGTGGAACATTTGTAAATCAATAAATGTGATTCACCACATAAACAAAATGAAGGGTAAAAACCACATAACCATATCAATGCATGCAGAAAAAGTATAAAATCAAGGACCCATTTATGATAAAAACTCTGAGCAAAGTGGGAATAGAGGAGACATACTTCAGCATAATAAAGGCCATATATGACAAACCCATTGCCAACATGATACTCAATGGGCAAAAACTACAAGCATTCCCTTTAAGACTGGTAACAAGACAGGGATGTCTGCTTTCACCTCTCTTATTCAACATAGTATTGGAAGTCATAGTCATAGCAATCAGACAAGAAGAAGACATAAAATGTATCCAAATTGGAAAAGAAGTAAAACTGTATTTATTTGTAGATAACATGATACTGTACATAAAGAACCCCAAAGATTCCACCAAGAAACTACTAAAACTGATCAAGGAATTCAGCAATGTAGCAAAATAAAAAATGAATGCACCAGAAATTAGGTGCATTTGTATATGCTCATAATGAACTAACAGGAAGGGAAATTAAGAAAACAGTATCACTCATGACTGCTACAAAAGAATTTAACACCTAGGAGTAAACCTAACCAATAATGTAAAAGACCTGTACTAAGTAAATTATAAGACACTGAAGAAAGAAATTGAAGAAGTTACCAATGAGTAGAAGCCCATACCGTGTTCATGGATAGGAAGAATTTACATCATTAAAGTGGCCATATTACCCACAGCAATCTATAGATTCAATGCAATTCCTATCAAGATTCCAATATGAATTTCACAGTACTAGAACATATATTTCAAAAATTTATGTGGAACCACAAAAGGCCCTGCATAGCCACAGCGATTCTGAGAGAGAACAAACCTGGAGGAATCATGCTACCTAATATCAAACTATTAAAAAGCCATAGAAATCAATCAACCTGGTACTGGCATAAAAACAGGCACAAAGAACAATGGAACAGAATAGAGCCCAGAATCAACTTTAGAGAATACAATGGAATAGAGCCCCAAATAGAACCCACAACTTTATAGTCAATTAATGCTCGACAAAGGAAGCAAACACATACAGTGGACTAAAGATAGTTTATTTAATAAATGGTGTTGGGAAAATTGGACACATATGTACACAAAAATAAAACTAGACTGTCTTCTTACACCACACACAAGGATAAATTCAAAATGGATTAAAGACTTAAATGTTAGACTTGAAACCATAAAAAATTTTAGAAGAAAACATAGGCATTAAAATTTCTCACATTTCTCATAGCAATATATCTCCTGGTATATCTCCTTGGATATGGGAAACAAATGAAAAAATAAATAAATGACACTACATCAAACAAAAAACGTTTTTGCACAGCAAAACAAATCATCAACAAAATGAAGGCAACCCACCGAATTTCAAGAACATGTTCGCCAATGACATATCTGATAAGTGGTTAATATCCAAAATTTATAATGAACTTATAAAACTCAACACCAATATAACAAATAATCCAAATAAAAAATGGGCAAATGACTTGAATACAAAATTCTCTAGAAGACATACAGATGTACCTATAAAAATGATCAACATCCCTGTATCATCAGAGAAACGAGAATTAAAACCACAATGACACATCACCTCACACCTGTCAGAATGTCTGTCATCCATAATAAATCAACAATTAAGTGCTGGAGAGGTTGTGGAGAAAAGGGAACCCTACCTAATACATTGTGGGTGGGAATGCAGACCATTGCAGCTACTGTGGAAAACAGTATGGGATTTCCTCAAAAAACCAAAAATGGAACTGCTTTTGACCCAGAAATTCCACTGCTAGGATTATATCTTAAGAGCCCTGAAACACCAATCCAAAAGAACCTATGTACCCTGATGCTCATAGCAGCACAATTTACAATAGCCAAGTGTTGGAAGCAACCTAGTTGCCCATCAGTAAATGAATGGATCAAAAAACTATGGTACATTTACACACTGCAGTTCTATGCAGCAGAAAGAAAGAAGGAGCTCCTATTCTTTGTGACAGCATGGATGGAACTGGAAAGCATTAAGCTAAGTGAAATAAGCCAAGTGGTGAAAGACAAATACCATATGATCTCATCTTTAACAGGAACCTAAACAACAAAACAAACAAACAAGCAAAATATGGTCAAACACACTGAAATAGAGGACAGGCTGACAGTGACCAGAGGGGAGAGGGGAGGGAATTTCAGGGGAAAATGGGAAGGGTTTACAGAAACAAGTATAAAGGACACACGAACAAAAACTGTGTGTGGGGGGGCGGGTGGAAATAGGAGGGAGGTGGGGAAGGCTGGGGGGTGGGCTAGGATGGGAGTAAAAGACAGAAAACTGTACTTGAACAACAATAAAATAAAATAAAATATAATGTGAGAATATGGTAAATAAGTGAAATTATAATTTAAGGTATCAATTTGACATCCAGGTGTATCTGCTTCAAGGTGTTCTAGTTGAGGTTTACTTTCTAAATCCGTTTGGAAAAGTATCTTATTTAACACATCAGAAACCATGGGAGATGTCTTGGGTGAACCAGGAGACATTAGAAGTAATTCACTTGGGGCCCTGTTTGGAGGGAAGTATCTTTATCAAATACCTATCAGTAATTCATAGAATGAGGTGATAATATGTAGCTCATTTTACTGTGCATTTTAGAACTTATTGCTTATAAAGTTGGAACATCTATTGAATATCTAATCTTTTAAAATCCTGTTGTATTATAAAATGTATATTTGAGAATAATTTTTTTCTTTCCCGTCAGGAATATTTAATTATTTTTGTTGTAGTAGATAATGGGAAATATAAATATAGTATGCTGTTCTATAAACAGATTTTCCCTTAACATACTCTATGACAATATCAGACATATCAGTCAAATAAATATTAATGAAATTGCTCTTGTGTGCAAAATGGACATTTAACTTTGGGCTTTTTTAAAATGACTCATGGATAATTTTTGCCAGTGTCTTAGTTCAATCTCTATTCAAAGGCCTCTAATAGGCACAAAAAGTCATAAAAGTCAAACTAGCAAGGTTTACATTTCAGTTGTTATTGTGCAGCACATACTTTGAAGAGGGGAGATATTTTGGAATTGTCCAGAAGCCTCATTAAATAGAGAGAGTTTTGGTAATTACTTTATGAAACGTGCTTTGAATGGTAAAATATTGAAGGGGGTTTCTGAGAGGAAGGGAAGGAGAAGAGTCTGCGACAACTAATGGGTTAATCCAGCATGATATGGGGAAGAAACTATTAAAAGTAGATAATATGAGAAGACATGACTTTAGAAGACTTTAGCAAATTCCAAGGCCTGGCTGGTGTGGCTCAGTGGATTGAGTGCTCACCTCTGAACCAAAGGGTCGCTGGTTCAATTCCCAGTCAGCGCACATGCCTAGGTTGCGGGTCAGGTCTCCAGTAGGGAGCACATGAGGGACAATCACATATTGAAATTTCTCTCCCTTTCTTTCTCCCTCCCTTCCCCTCTCTCTAAAAATAAAAAAAAAACCACTTTAGCAAATTCCTAAGCCTAGAGCAGCATACTTTCACACAACAATTTAAACAGAACAGAATCTGTTTATCAAACAAGTTGCTTTTTCCTTACACATTTAAAACAATAATACATTGAACTATATGCTTTTCTGTAGTCACCTTCTACTTGCCTCCCCCTTTTGGACAGTAAGAAATGGAGATGTCACTTGGGTGACAAGTTAGTCACTCTTGCCATATTCCTGTAGACCAAGTCTATTTTAAAAATAAAGGTATTACTCAAGAAGATAGACATAAACACATACTTTATGCTTAAATGCCCATGAAGGAAGAGGGTCTGCAGATGCCAAGGCCTTTTTTCCCACCTCATAGTATTTACTTTTTTCAAGGGTGTTTGGGTTATATGTGATCTGGATATCATTTATTGCTCAGCATCAACTCATTGGCAGATCCCGGAAGCAGTCCCTTTGTTATTTCAGACATTTCTCAAGGAAAACAGATCAGAATCTTCACATATTTTGTCTCACAGCACCCTCAAGCTAGCCCTTAAATAAACAGGGCAGAGATTACTGTCTTGTTTTTTCATGTGATGCAGTTGAGGCTCAGGGAGATTAAATGACTTGCTCAAGACAAAACAGTCAATGGTAAAAGTAAAATTTGAAACTGATTCTGATTCCCATCTTTCCCTTGACAGTAGCTTATGCAATAGACCCATTTTCCTGATTTTATCTACTTCACCCTTGGTCTCAGATACAAAATAGAGCAACAAATAAAATGGGATCAATAGAATTAGAACATCAGTTAAAATAATTCTTATGTTGAATCCATTTATAAACTGTCCAGATGCCTTCTTCCTGCAACTTTCAGTTCAAAATTTAAAATTGGACATTTTCTTTCTAGGCCTTAGTCTTAGAGGGGTGGTCATTTTTTTCTGGTTTTTAAGACTTTTTCAATATTCAGAAAAAAATTAAAGCTCTGTAAATTCTATGGACCTATTTATAATCTCAAGTCACAGTGGGAGCTGGCTGGGCCTTGGAAAGCTCTGGGATCCCCGGGTTGATCAGCAGGCCAGCCCTGCAAAAGTCCTTCTGTGTTTTATGGGGGCAGGGTGGTAAGACCTAGGTGTGTGAGGCCTAAAAGCCGCAAGGGAATAGAACAGCTGTCTTTTTAGCAAACTCATCTTGCCCAGACTCTGCAAGTCGATTATTTTCCCATATCACAGAAGTATGGGCTGGGCAGAATCATGAAAAACTCTAGAGGAAGTTAGAGAGAGAAGCATTTATCCCTGGGACACTGTGTGGTATGAAGGGAAGAAGGCAGTGCTCATACTGAAACTCAGGGACTGTGTCTATGGTTCTGTGACTGATTGGGAAGATATTTTCTAGCCATTTAGGCATTGAACAATTCAGTACTCTCTCCTTGACAATATCAATACATGGAAAAAATAATCAATCGTTTTCATCCCCTTGGGGATATTTGCTAAATAATCCATCAAATAGCTAAAAAGGCAATGTAATTTAGTGGGTGTGATGACAAAGTACAGTTGTCTGAATCATTAGCGTCATGCACTAAAGAGTTGATCAGGACCAAACTACAAAAATAGACTGAAGAAGACTAATTTGTTGTTGTGTGACTATAGGGAACAGAAGGAGGAATAAAGTCCCAGAGATATGAGGAGGGTATATTGTAACTCGACCCAGAAAGACTTTTTTTTTATCAATAGGGCTACAGATATGGATACAGACTGACTTTATGAGAGAAGAGGCAGTTACCATGTCCTGGGAAGCCCTCTGACAAGGACTCTACAGAGGAGACTTCTATTTCAGGTGGGAGGCTGAGCTGTGTTCAATTTCCTCAAGTATCCTAAGGTTACTATGAATACTAAGCCAGACCAGTTTATCCTGTATTCCAGGGACAGCCCAGTAAAAAAGATCACTATGAGGTTTCCAAGACATGAAACTGGTCCCACAAAAGGTAAATGCGTTCTCTGTAAATAATGCCTGAGCTTTTCCTTGGACAGGAATGATGTATTTAAGTAGGTGATTCTAAATTTTTTGAGGGGAAGGACATTTTAGTTACCTACTTTGTGTAAGACACTCTACTGGGCACTTAAAGGTGATACAAAGATGAGCAAATTCCAGCCTCCACCTGAAAGTCACTATGGAGGTTGTGAAAATGGTCAGCACACTCTATAAAAAGTTTGTAAATACAAGTGAAAGGCCAGCTGTGAAAAGTGCCACAAGACAACTTTGAAAATCTCTGGGAGTATAGAAAAAGAAGACTGATTTCAACAAGGAGGACTTGGGAAGGCATCATGAAGGAGGTGGTATCCTGTGACCTAAGAAATGGGAGCAATTTTGGAAAATAGGGGGAAAGTTTTAGAAGAATAAGGAGCAGTATTACCAAAAGCTTTGAGGCAGAACACTGAGGCATAGTAATGATAAGTTAGAACCAGGCAGTCTGGATTTGAATCCCAGCTTGACCACCTAGTAGCTATAAATTTTAGCAAGTTGCTTAGCCTCTATGTGTCACAGTACATCATCTGTAAAATTGGGATGATAACAGTATCTCCCTTATGAAGTTGTTACAACCTAAAACAGTACCTAAGACCTTAGAAGCACTCTCAAAGTACCTGCCATTATTTTTGTCACACATACAGTAGTCAAAATCCATGTATATTCTTGTTCTTATCACATTCTGAGGTTAAAAATGCTCTGTTTTTTAATTACTATAGCTTAACAGGGGAGACAATAAAAATTGGAACATTTTTCCTGATAAAAAGTGTCAGAAGTATATGTCATTTCCAATTTACTAATAAGTAGGCTGTGCAGCAAGAGCATACTTGTAAAGCTTGTGTTTGGAACTCTGAAGACTTTTCTCCATGGGAACACTATATTAAGTCATCAGTGGATGACTCCATCAAAAGCTATAGAAATGTCCAGGCCTAAGGGTACCAATGGAAGTTCTATAATGAAAGCAGGAAATTCCTCCTATGTAGTGGAAGGAAAAGGAAACCCCTACCCAAAGATGATAATCAGACAAGACATTTTGATTCAACTACCATTTTCTAAGGAGCCCACTGTGCTTGGTACAGTGCCTTGCATAGAGATGAACTTACATGGTCTTTATGTTATAATTGACTGGATCATTTCCTTCCCCTGGTGTTCAGTCTCCCTAGCTGTGCTATGCCTTTTACTTCTTCAGACTTGCTTCCTAACTCTCTCCAGTTAAAAAATGGGGGTGGGGCAGTAATAGTGCAACTCAGTGTTAGGAAGCAAGTAATCAAATTGAACAAATTCACCTTGAAAATGGATCTAGCAAGTAGGTAGCTCAACTCAATCTTCCATCTTGTACCTAAGTGCTCCTTTTATTCAGTTGTCTTGCCAAGCCTACATGCTCTGTGACAGCATCAAGTAATTCCCACAAAAATTTTCACGAGAGTGGAATGGAACTCCAGTTATGGCACAGGGACAAAGCTGGGGTGAGAAGGCATGCAGATGATCATTTGGAAGTCAGGGACCGCATTTAACCTGATACATCATTTTATCCTCATCTTTTCTCATATACATATATGACTGAAAGAAGAAGATAGTCTTAAGATACAGAAAAACTCTCCATGGAGATAAGAAACATGCCTGGCCTTGATCTCATTGACTCAACATAGGCTGCTAGGCTGAGCAGTTGACCCAACATCATTCATGATCTGGAAAAGTAGAATTGGTGACGAGCACATAACCTCTGGTCTGTAATGTGTTGACCTCAACCCCTCCTCTCAATGGGCTCAGAGGAAAAACAGTCTTTCCCAAAGGTGATGAAAAGTTTGACATGGCCAAGAACATTTCTGTTGAAATGAATTTATAGTAAGGTGCTGAAATTAAAAGCTAGTCTCTCGGATATCTGATTTCAATATAAGCAAGTCTCTGGTCATTGTCATATATCAGAACCATGTCACAGAGAGAAGGAGAAAGATGGTTATGCAATAGCTAATACAAGACAGGCAGCAAGTTTCCTTTTAGCTAAAGTATTTAAAACCTCTCAAGAGAACAAATCTGAATTGATTGTGGAACAATTGATCAATGATGACT
This sequence comes from Tonatia bakeri, assembly GCA_004024845.1. Taxonomy (NCBI): domain Eukaryota; kingdom Metazoa; phylum Chordata; class Mammalia; order Chiroptera; family Phyllostomidae; genus Tonatia; species Tonatia bakeri. Next base: position 60,774 of record PVIA01007816.1, read on the forward strand.
AAGTATGGCTCAACACTGATTTGTTTTGCATAACAACAGACTAGCTGTTCCAAAAAATGACAAATAACCCCCAAAGCATGCCCCTACAGCAATATGTGAGTGCAACTCCAACCTCATTTTTTTTTTTAGACTTGCTTCATTACTTTCACTTTTTTTTTCTGGAGAGAATAATTTTGTTCTTAAATAGGGGGAAGTTGCTACATAGTAAATGGTCAATGTGCTTCCAGATTTAACTGGTAATTTTTTAGAAGAATTTTATGTTGACTTTTAACATGTAGACAATTAATGGAGGCAAATTAATCATTAAATTCATCAGATGAAATCAATTTTTGTTTTCCAGTTTGCTAATATAGAATCTCAGAATTGTACAGAAATAATTTTGGGGAGAGTCAACAAGACAATTTAAGTCAACAGAAGCAATGAAATGTTTTAATCAAACACTTTTTGAAATTCTTTATTGTTGTTCAATAAAGAATCCCCACCTTCTCCCATTACTCTCCCCTGCCCTGCTCACTCCCCATCTCCCACATTCAATCCTTCTCCTAGTTATCTTTGTCCATGGATCCTTTATGCATGTTCCTTGACTTGACCCTTCCCCTTCTTTCACCTGTAATATTATATCCTGTAATATATTTGAGGAGGGAGGGATTCTCTTAGTACCCTAGTGTTCCTTCATTGTTTTAATTTATGAAATATAATTCTTTGTGAAGTTTTGTTTAGCTATAACTCCATCTTCCTCTCCTTCTTTGTCCTGTAGGGAAGAGTTTCCAGTGACAGTTCTACTTAAACATTTAGAACAGTCATTATTTGCCTATACCCCTCTGCTTTGCCAGAGCCAGCATCTGAGGAAGGCAGGACAAAAGCCATGTTTATCTCAAAGTCTTTGTTTCATTCTGTGATCATGATTTGTGTTAAAGAAAGCCAAAACATCTTCTTGTGATGATTATCTTACATATGTCTTTTGTCCTTTCTGGGCTCCAGTTTCCTCATCCATTACATGAGGCCTCACTAAATGACCTTAAAGATCCTTCCCAGGGATAAAATTCTCTGAAGATAACCAACATTTTCTTGTTTGTTTATAAATATTATATAGTGTTTTTTCACATGTATAATCTCCATGAAATAATACCTCTGAGGTATATATTTTCATCTCTATTTTTACAATTAAACTAAGGCCAAGGTGGGTGGATGTAATGACTTGACCAGTTCTGCCAGTCCTATGAAGTTAAATCCCTAGATCTATCCTGTTGTTATAAGGTCTTCTACATGGACAAAGTTGAGGAAAGTACCTCTATATGGTGTACACTTAAAACAATGATATGTTCATTACCATGCATGTTCTCAGGGATGTCATGGTGGAGAGGAGGAAAAATAGCAAGAATGAAGAGCCCAGATAAATTAAGAGGAAAATGCACCTAGTCAGTGGGTGATCTCCTGAGGTAGCACTGAATCTCATTCTCAGAACACCAGGGATAATAAAAATAAAGAAAAATTATGGAATAAATTTGAATGCTGCCATCCTCAGTTTAGTGCATAGAGACAAAATCTATTTTTTATGGAACTGGGTTCTATCAATACAATGCATCTGAAGACATCTTGAATTCATAGATTTTATTAATGCCACCTATCCTCAAAGTGGATAACCCCATATTTAACCAATACCACCTTTGAGAAAGAAACCAAGTTATATATTATAGCTACTATAATATTTTTGATTTGGAAAAACTCTTAAGGATCATTAGTCTAACATCCTTATTTTACATACATAGAAATTGAGGTATAAAGAGGTGAAATAATTTGCCCAAGGTCTCATAGAAAGTTAACAGAGGAGTGAAATGAGAACCTAGTTTTCCCAACTCCTAGTCCAATCTCTGTTATTGTACCTTGTACAATAAAGAACAGCAAAAAGAAAGATGCATCTATGTTCTTGTTAGAAGCAAAAAAAAAAAGTTGCTGAAACCAAAAGGACCCTTAGATTATATTTCAATTAAAATAATACAAAAACAATTATTATCACAACTAGGACCTCCTCTTCCTACCCCCACCCCACCACACCCATACATACACACACCAGGCTAGCAATGAAAAATTCAAATTCAGTTCTCTTAATGATGGAAAACATCCCTAGATCATCTTGAATAGCCTCTTTTGGGAATATATATATACACACACATATCTACATACATACACACACACACACACACATGCACAATTTGGCAGGAGTTCATAAGTGAGGCTCAAATACCCACACTCAAACCAAATACTGGGCAATATCAGTCTACTGTCAAGTATAGATGTTTTCTGGGAAGTTGGGAATGATGATTATGGTAAACTGTATCCCTGAGGACTCACAGACCAATCTAGGTGAATTTTTTTTAAGGCTAAACTAATTTTTTTATTGTTGTTCAAGTACAATTGTCTCTGTTTCTCCCAAACAGGTCTCACCTGCCCAACCAACCCCTAATTTTCATCCCCAATCTTACCCCCATTTGGTTTGTCCATTGGTCCTTTATACAGGTTCCTTAACAACACTTCCCCTTCTTTCCCCCATTATCTTCCTTCTCCCTCCCCCCTGGTTACTGTCAAATTGTTCTTTATTTCCATGTCTCTGGTTATATTTTGCTCACTTGTTTATTTTGTTGATCAGATTACACTTTTAGGTGAGAGCATATATTTATCTTTCACCATGTGGCTTATTTCACTTAGCATAATGCTCTCCAGTTCCATCCATGCTGTCAAGAAAGGTAGGAGTTCCTTCTTTTTTCTACTGCTTAGTATTCCATTGTGTAATTGTACCATGGATTTTGATCTACTCATTTAGTAATGGTACTTAAGTTGCTTCCAGCTCTTGCATATTGTAAATTGTGCTGCTGTGAACATTGGGGTGCATGGGTTCTTTTGAATGGGTGTTTCAGAATTCTTAGGATATAATCCTAGCAATGGAATTGCCATGTCAAAAGGCAACTCCATTTTTAGTTTTCTGAGGAAATTCCTTATTGTTTTCCACAGTAGCTGCAAGGCCCTGCACCCCCACCAACAGTACAAAGGTTTGCCTTTTCTCCACAGCCTCTCCAGCACTGGCTGTTTGTTAATGGTGGCCATTCTGACTGGTGTGGAGTAGTATCTCATTGTGATTTTAAATTGCATCTCTGACAGCTCCTGATGCTCAGTATCTTCTCATATGTCTAGGGGCCCTCTGTGTGTCCTCCTTGGAGAATTGTCTGTTGAGGTACTTTGCCCATTTTTTAATTGGATTGTTTGTCTTCCTGGAGTGGAGTCATGTGAGTTCTTTCTATATTTTGGAGATCAAACCCTTGTCTGAGGTATCATTGACAAATATCTGTTCCCTTATGGTTGGTTCTCTTTTCATTTTGCTGATGTTCTCTTTAGCCATGTAAAAGCTTTTTATTTTGATGAGATCCCATTTGTTTATTCTTTCCTTATGTCCCTTGCTCTAGGGGAAATATCAGTGAAAATATTACTGCTTGGAATCTGGGATTTTCCTGCCTATGTTCTCCTGTAGGACTGTTATGGTGTTATGACTTATATTAAAGTCTTTTATCCATCCTGAATTTATTTATGTATATGGTATAAGTTGGTGGTCGAGTTTAATTCTTTTTGTGTGTGTGTGTAGCTGTCCTGGTCTCCGAACACCATTTGGTAAAGAGGTAATTTTTAGTCCACATTATGTTTCTGCCCCTTTGTCAAATATTAATTGACCATAGAAACATGGGTTTATTTCTGGGCCCTCTATTCTGGTCCATTGATCTCTGTGTCTTCTTATGCCAGTACCAGACTGTTTTGATTACTGTGGTCCTGTAATATAGTGTGATATCAGGTATTGTGATCCCCATTACTTTGTTCTTCTTTCTCAAAGCTCTTAAGGCTATTCAGGGCTGTTTATAGTTCCATATAAATTTTTGAAATATATGTCCTATACACATTGTTTGTTAACTTTAACTTTCATGTGGATTTGAGGTTTCTTCTACCTGGGAGAGATCTTTGATTCTAGAGAGTTGTCTGGGTTGATGAGGTCCAGAAGAAAGACTGACTTACTCCATGATTAAAGAAAAGAGGTCTAAGGACTTAGGGATTTTTGGTGGGCTTGTTTAGTCCAAGCCTCCATGCTTGGAGAAGAGGCCAGCATCATAGCAGAAGTTCTAGCTGGAACTCAAGTGATATTGATAGCAGAAAACAACAATAAAACTACATATAAAATCAATCATAACAATAATTACGGCAGCAAAAGAAACCACCTTTGAATCTCTTGCATAGAAGTCAGACAAAACATCCACCCTTTATTGCCCTCCCTCACCCACACCCAAACTACCTGTCCTCCATGTATGACCACCAGGAACTTGCTGGAACTATCTTTCAGTAAGATAGTCCAGTTTGTTTGCCTTCTACACAGTAGGAAAAGGAGACTTGGAGAAGAGAAGGGCCAATGCTAAGGCCAACAGGAAGTGGTGACAGAAATAAGCTTATGGCCCAGCAAATTTGATCATAATTCATTAATCCCTTTCCCTTTCTTCTTTTTTTCTTTCTTTTTGTATTTATAAAGACTATTTTGAGGACAAAATTTATTTTTCTATCATAAAGATATATGTTTTAATTGTGTAAAATGTGGACAGTAAACATAAAGTGGAAATAAGAAAAATACATAATTCCACCACCTTTCTATGGCAGAATGTTCTAGAATCTCTCTGTAGCTCCTGTTTGTTACCTGCATTCTGGTCATTTTTTTAGTTCTGGGTGCCCTTCTTATTTCCAACAATGCCTATGTCCATATTGATGTGTTTTTCTCTCTGTTCTGCACAGACAGTAAAGTGCACACTGAAATTTGTGCACTTTAGCATCGTTTTTTAAAAATTTGCTTTTTATTTTTCAATTACAGTTTACATTTAGTATTATCTTGTATTATTTTCATAATGGTTGGACAATCTTATACTTCACAAAGTGTTCCCCCTGATATTTTCAGTACATACCTGGCACCATACATAGTCATTATAGTATTATCTATTATATTTCTTATGCAGTACTTTATATCCCCATTACTATTTTGCAACCACCAATCTGTACTTCTCAACCCCTTCACCTTTTCACCTAGTCCCCCAATCCTACCTCCCTTCTGGCAACCATCAGTCTGTTCTCTGTATCTATAAGTGGTTTTCTATTTTATTAGTTTGTATTGTTCCTTAGATTCTACATATAAGTGAAATCATATGTTATTTGTTTTTCTCCGATTGACATATCTCATTTAACATAATACCCTCTAAGTCTATCCATGCTGTTGCAAATAGTAAGATTTTATTCTTATTTATGGCTGAGTAATATTCCATTGTATATATGTACCACCGCTTTTTATCTACTCATCTATTGACGGGCACTGGAATTGCGTCCACAGTTTGTCTATTGTGAATAAGACTGCAATTAACATCGGAGTACATATATTATTTGAATTTGTGTTTTGAGTTCCTTTGGATACATACCCAGAATGAAATTTCTGGGACATAAGTTCTAGTTTTAATTTTTGAGGAACTTTCATAATGTTTTCCATAGTGGCTGCACCAGTCTGCATTCCCACCAACTTGTACTTCACCATATTTAAGCCAGTGTTCATCTTGTGTCCTATCCATTGCAGCTCCTAGGGCCAGATTTCATTTTGGGGATGGCACACTATGTTAACAAGACATTTGTGTTTCAGTTTTGTCCCTAAGTGTAACACTTAATCATTGGGCATTATAGCTTTATCATTTAAGTACCACTTAGTGTTTGTCCTTGGTTCTATGACTATGAGCTCCAGAAGAGGAAGTCTCCACATGGAAGGGTTGTAGCTGTACCTGGACACCTTTCAGGACCTTTGGAAAATAAGAGATTCACACCATTGTCGGTGTGCCTCTGGAGTCTCCTGGAGTTGCACTTTAGTGGAGAGAGAGACCCCTGGATTGATTTATTTTTACTGGAGAAGAGCAAGGGTGGGCTTGGAAAGACCAAGTAAAGAAGTCAAGAATGAACCTTGGGAATTTGGAGAGACTTGGATAAGAGCAGGCCCTCATTATGTGGAAGGCACTGCTCTAAGGCTATTGCATGTTCTAAGTCATGTCTCACAGCCACACTGTAGAGTACATACCATTTTATAGATGGGAACAGCTAGTGGAAATGCCACAGTCTGTCTCTAGAAACTATGGGTTATGGTTGGTAGAATGAGTTGGAGCATACAGGAAGAACAGTTATTTGTTCATTGATGCATTCATTGAGGTAGCATCGATGATTGTCTACTATGTAGACCACTGTGCCAGTTGCTGGGGGAATGGAATGGATGGGAAAGCAGACACAAAATTAGTGATATACTGACTCTGTCCTCCAGTAGTACGTAGACTGAGCAGGAACATAAACAATGCAGCTTACTCTGAGGCTAGATACAAAGGACCATGGGAATTAAGTGAAGGAAGAGGTCTCAGCTACCTGAGGGAATCAGAGGCCATTATGAGGAGCACAAGGTTTGGATTCAGGCAAGACTGGATTCCAATCCAGGCTCAGCCCTAACCCACTGTATGACCTTAAACAAGTGATTCAACCTCCTGGAGCTGTAGTTTCCTTAAGTGTGAGAAGAAGACCCTCCTGGAAGGCTGTGAGGAAGATTAAATGAACTGGTGGATGCCAAGGGCTCAGCCCAGTATCTGAATATCATGAGCATTTTTGCCATGGTTGTCAGTCTTCTTACCATCATTCTCATTAATTTAGTTAGGAAAACTTATGTCCTGGTTACTAGGGACAAGCTCTTATTTGCTGTTGCCCCATTGTAATTATTAACAACTCCTTCTTCCAAAAGTATCCTGGTTTGGATGATAAATGGTATGTTCACTGTAATTTCAACAAGCAGACTAGGTCTTGGACTCTTTCCAGTATTTCCTTGCTGCCCTCTGTCTTTGCCCAGTCAGAGAGCAAAGGCCATGTGCTGCCACATGAGTCCTAAATTGAGCACGAGTAAGTACAACACAATTTCTTCCTTTAACTTGTGGTGTGTCCATGGGCAGGTCTCTTCCTGTTTCAGGCCTCTGTCTTTTCCATCTGTAAATGGAAGAAGTGGATTAGATGATCTCTAAAGGCCCTTCTGGCTCAGATCTTCTATACCTCAACATTCCTCCATGCCTAGGAAAATTGCAGATGCCTTCATGCATACCAAAAGCATTTACTGGATGACTCTCATAGACAGGCTTTGTAGGACACAGATGTGTCCATATCTGCAAGTCATGGTGGATGTTTAGGTGAGACCTCCCTATAGCAACTCTTGCGGGCTGATCTCCAGGTGCCTCCCAGGATAGCAACTTGCCCCTTTGACAGTAGCTAAGAGCACAGAATCTGGAGTCAGATGTTTCACCACTGATGACTTCTCCACTCTGAGCCCTAGGGTTTCCTCATAAGGTTGTCCTCATTGTCCAATCAAGCATTACTGGGCTCCCAGTGGGCAGGGCAAGCATTCCCCTCTCCTTGATTAGGGTGACTCAGATTCAGTGGGCAGCTCATGGCTATAAAGCACCCAGAACAGTTCATGCTCAGTGTAAGTTCTCTGAGTATTTGTTAAATAAAATATCTAAGTTGCTACATAAAACAGGTGCTACCACTCAATGTGCCTGAGGTTTGAGACACCAAGTTTCATAAAACAGTGAACAGCTTTCTATTTGTTTGCTTTCTGCCAAGTCAGAATTTCACACAGACATTTAATTTAAAACACTTGTTGAAAGTGTTTTAACAAGAAAGCGTTTCAGCAAGAAAGCTTGTTGAAACAGTTGCAGATGACTTGTAGCAGCCACAAGAGATGGCTTGGGATGGGCTCTGTTCCTGTGATGGCCCCACTGAGAAAATAAATAATCCAAAAGCAGTTCATGCTTCTTCATGTGCCATCGCCTGTATTGTGGAAAGGTTACCAGGGCTGTGTGTCTGCCCTTGGAAACACAGATTGTTGGAAAAGTGCTCCCCTACATATCTGTACCATGTTGTATGTCATTCAGGTAGTCCCTGAGAGTAGGATGACGTTATGTTTTTTGTTTGTTTATTTGTTTGCCTTTAGAGAGAAGAGAAGGGAGGGAGAAAGGGAGGGAGAGAAACATTGATGTGAAAGAGAAACATTGACTGGTTGCTTCTTGCACACCCTTGAGCAAGGACCGAAACCCAAAACCCAGGCATGTGCTCTGACCATGAATCAAATCAGTGACATTTTGCTTTGAGGAATGACTCCCAAGCAACTAAGCCACATAGGTTAGGATTGCCTTCCTGTTTTATAACAGCAAAGGCATTTTACTCACATGGGGAGGATGCCAGATATAATTCACAGTTAAAGGTAGAGCCACTTTGGAAAAATGAGGCCCAGGAAGAAAGCTTATATTGTAGCCTCAGGATTTCATTAAAGAAAAATGTCTTTAAAGGAATCTATTTATCCATAGTAATTTTAAAGGAGATGCCAGTGAAACTGTAGAACATAAAGGACAAAACAGAAATACCTGTCCAAAGACAACTCAATTAAATAAGAGGAAGTGCACAGAGTGTCACACTCTGGTTGAGTAGCTGCATTGCCTGCTTCTACTGCATTTTGTCCTTCCTGACTTTGCATTTAGTGCCCAGCACTTCCACACCTTTGCCTTAGTTAATTCTTCTGGAAGCCTAGGGAGAGGGCAGTGCAATCCTGTGGAAAGGGTATCAGCTTTATTCGTGAGACACTAGGTGGGAATTAGTATCCCCTTTGCAGATGTGAATTAGAGCCTCCGTCTCTTTGACCAGATGGGTTTCTGATGGAAGAGAAGGTGGGACAGGAAAGGAAGGCCCCTACTGAGAATAATTTCATGGACAGAGATATTCAGAGTAGAAATAAAGGCTGAATGCAACAAAGCTCTGGTTTTGAAAAAAGTACACCCTCTTTCAATTAAAAAAGAGAAAGCCAGTTGGAGATTATTGAAAATCCATGTGACTAGGTATTACAGTGCTTCAGAACCACTTTAAGCACTTTGGGAGAGATTATACAGAAAAGAACATTCTTTGAGTAGTAAATTGAGGCAATTTTTACAGAAAAAGATTCACTGAGCCTTTCATAGAGTAATTACCCCTCCTTTATGAAATTATTTCCCTTCCATTATCTCATTCTATCACCACAGCAGCCCATGAAGCATGAAAGGCAGAGGTGCTTATCCTCATTTGGGAGATGAGCAGATTGCAGCTGTTACTGTCAAAACAACAGCCAGAGAAGAATGTGGCAGGGCTGGGCCCTAAACCCAGAGCTTGTATCTCCATAACACTAGGTTTTCTGCCTGACCCAGGAGTCTGCAATTTAGCCACTATATTCAGATGTGAGATGAGAAATCCATGTTCGATTTGTGATGTGAAACTTTGGGATCAAGGGCTGTGGGTGCTGGGGAGGAAAAGGGTACTCTGCCCTAGTGCAAGTCCCTCTATCAATTGTGTGCCTACCACAGGACAGGCTCTGTGCACTTTACCACCAGCAGGAGTGCATATTACTTTCATATCAACTTCAGGAGTGGGGAGGCTCTATTATTCTGGTCATTTCCAAGATAAGAATGCAGACTCAGAGAGGTTCAGTATCTTGCTCAATATCACACAGCTAGTAAGTTTGAGGTGGTTATAACCCAAGAAAGACTGATTCCACAATGTCCTCTTTGATCCATTACCTGCTGGTTAGGCCTTTTTGTTTTCTGATGAATCTGTAGAGAAAAAGCTAACTGCTTCTGTTTTCAGTTCTATCATTTGAGATGGGCCATTGCTTCCAGCCACCCACTGGCTGTTGAGAAATTGCTCCTTGAAGCAGTCTATTAACATATTTGGGTCATTGTCCCAGTTCAGTCATCTGTTCTTTCCCAAACTGTCTTACCCAATATCCTAGGCAGGGTATTTTGCTTTTGCTCAGAGAGAGTTGAGAATGGGACTGTTGTATGAAGGGACTTTAATGACACTTTACTCAGTGCACTTCATAGAGTGCCTGGTTCCCTAATAAATAAAATGAATAAGAAAGTGGAATTGACCCTTAGTTCTTCTTTCTACTTCCTCCTTCTCCTTCTTCCTCCTTCTTTTCTTCCTTTCCTCCTCCTCCTCCCCTTCTCCTTCTTCCTCTTCCTCTCCTCCTCCTCCTCTTCCTCCGCCTCCTCCTTCTCCTTCTTCTTCTCCTTCTCCTCCTTCTTCTCGTTCTTCTTTCTTCTTCTTTCTCCTTCTCCTTCTTTCTTCTTTCTTTTCTCTTCTTTCTTTCTTCTTCTTTTCTCCTTCTTCTTCCAGCTGGGAAGAAACCAGGAGGGAGAAGAGCCAGCTTGCACAAACTTGAAGAGTGGTCCTGCCCCTCACCACCCTCCTGTCAGGTTTCCAAGACCCAGCGTCTTCCAGCTCTCCCCCTACTTTTCACTTCCCTGGAGTCGGTAGTACCACCAGAGGCTTCACTGGCACTCTAGAAAAGTAAAGTAGTCTTCCTGGTGTGGGAATGTGCAACTTGGTTCTGTCCTTAGATGGTTAGGTTAAGGAAGGCTCAGAGTCAGTCACAGACCAAGCCCCTCACACTTCTTGCCTTGATGCTGACTCTGGTGAATGGTGTCTGCAGTGTTGTGGATGTAGTCCAATCACATGGACTACAGAAGTCCTGTGGAGAAAAGGGACAGCATAGCTACTCTCTGAGTGAAGAGTGCCCCGACCCTGTCTGGACAGGCTTTTATTGCTTTCTGGGAGCATTACATCAAGGAAGGTCCTTGTTTATCATTGTCAGACAGTAGTGATCAAACAATAGATAACATTGAAAGAACTATGAGGGCTTCTTCTGAGTCAGGGTCAGTTAGCTAAAAGGCCGTAAAACTTTGGGAAACAAACTCATTTCATGCTTGGATCCTTATCAGAAAAATTGAGGGCATTCTCACAAAGCAGGTTTCACAAGATTTTATGCATTCTTTCTTAGGCCTGATTGCCCTGGGGAACCACCTGTTCCTGCCTAGGGCTGCACCACCTTCAGGCATTGTTTCAGGCTTAAATCAGGCAGGGGAAGTAAGGCAGCCAAAGGATTAGGAGACTTCTCACGGACAGAATGAGGACTCATGCTATGTCAAAGCCAAGGGGTGAGGGTCCATCACCCCCTTTTTTTATAGTCCTCCAAGTCCTTCCCTGAGGGCCCCTTCATGACCATGCCTCTCTTAGGTCATCCCTCCCTTGAGAAATCTTACCTGTCATTGGCTAACCAGTCATCTCCCCAGGGCCAAACAGGGTAAAGTAAAAGGGGGCAGAGGTGGCACCTCTGCTGGGAAGAGAAGCTTTGTCTCCTTAGTGGCTTATGGTCCCAAGGTCTCTTTATTCAACCTTAGCCATGGGGGTTACAGCTCCTGAAACCAGGCAAGGTGGTTCCCAACATTGCATATGTTGTCCTCCCAGACAGAACCCTCTGAAAAGCCACTGCAGGACCAGGACCACAGAAGGAGAAAGGTGTGAGAGGAGGGAAGAGGCCTCTTAAATGACTTTTTTTGCTTGTAACAGTAACCTTATATTCCCAATAAGTTGTAAAACCATGGGAAACGGTAAAATATTAAATAAAAAGCAGCCTTAACCCCCCAGTCAGTGTCAACCAATGTAAATATATGTGCATATAATAAATATGTTACAAATTTCATTACATATTATACATTATATTACATTACATACATACATTACATACATACATTACATATTATATACACATATGTAATGTACTGGGATTTTTACAAAATTGGGATTAAACTCACTATCCAGTATGGATCTTGATTTTTTTAACTTAATACTTACTGAGAATTTCCCAATATTATTCACTAGTCTTCAAAAATGTGGATTAAAACAGTTCCATTATATAAATGTGCCAAATTAATATAACTATTCCTATATTTTTAAACATTTAGGTTGTTTTCAATTTCTCACCATTATAATACCATTGTAATGAATGCCCCTGAACATACTAATAGATGATATTTAATGATAATTAAATGCTAGGCATTTTGCTAAAAAACAATAAGTGGATTCAGTGTGATCATATAGGTGTCCTTAACAAAGGTTCTTGACAGCTGCCAAAGTAGGTGCTTATATCAATCCCACTCTGCATTCTGAAGTCAAAGTACCCTGCCACAGGATAGCATCCACCTGAAGGAAGGGCACCTTTTTTGTTGCACAAATGCTGTGTCTGTTTGCCAAGGCCTATACATTGGTCTGGAAAAGACAGTTTATCTGCAGAGTAAGAACACATTTTTCAAATTTTCCTCAAGAATCATACAGGTTAGCAGCCCTGAATGGATTATCTCATGAATGCTCATAACAACTTTATGAAAAAAGTACTATCATTCCCACTTTACTCATGAAGAAAGTGAGGCATGCTAGTCTGATGACTTCCCTGTGGGATGCCCCATTCTTTGGAGCTCTCCTGGCCACTGTGGTTGAGAAATGTTGTCCCAGACACAATCTGTTGTTCCAGAGGGAAAGGGGGTGGCAATTTCGTCTAGTGGAGAATGACCCAAGCCCTTCTCTGACACAACTCTTATTGGGATCAGTACCCACACGGATATACAGTATGCATGCAAAGCTCATCAATCAATGTCTAAGGGCCATAGTTACAGAAAACAGGTATTATCTATAGATAACAATTGAGGAAACACAGAGATCTGCTCAGGTCAGGGTCTGTTAGATATGCTGATGCCAGAATGTTGTTAAGACATGGTTCAGGAGATTGGTAGTTCACTCCTTCTGCTTTGGATTTAGATATCTGATTCAAGGCAATGGGGCTAAGCAAAACAAGCCTCAAGGGGTATAATGCATTACTGAGGCCTGATCTCTCATAGGAACCCTTGGTGGTAGTATTGATCAGGTCATGCCTGCCTCCAGCATTCCTGGTGTTCTGGTTGAGATTCACAGGCTTCTTTCAAGGCCTTGTTCACTTGGGGCTACAGTCTCTGATACCACACAAAGTGATCACTAACACTTTCTTAGAACAAATGTCTAGAAAGAAAACTGATAGATATGGCCAAGTGTTCTACAGTTCATTTATACTGCATCTTCAGTAGAGGAGACAGATATTTCCCTTCCTGTGTCACACCGTGAAGAAAGTATCTTTGAAATATTTGCCAGATTTATAGGTTGAAGTACCTCATTTTATCTCTTTCTTTACAAATGAAGTTGAATTTTTTAAATGTTTACTCTTCATTTGCATTACTTCTTGTGTGATTATTCTATTTAAGTATTTTATCCACTTTTTTTCCTGGTAGGTCAGTATTTCTCCTGTTGACTATTGATAATATTTTATGTTAAGGGTAGTGCTTCTTGGCCTATAATGCCTGTTGCAAATGTTTACTACTAAGTGTATGTATCAGCTGAGATTCATCCCTGGATATTTTGCATATTTTGTATTATGATTTTGAATGGGAGCTTTTTCTCTATTATGTGTTCAAAGAAATTATTGTCAGATTATAAGCAAACTTTGTTTTTTTGTGTATGTACTCTATGCCCAGCCATTTTATTGAACTTCTTAATCAGTGTCAATTATTTTCCAATTTTCTAAGCTCTTCAGAATTTTGTAGAATAAAAAAATTAAAATAACTAGGAGTAAATTTAATAAGATATGCAAGGGAGATACAGAAGGCCTAAATAAATTAATAAACAAACTGCATTCATAATTTGGAAATCTCAACAATGTAAGGATGGCCATTCTCTTCCAAAACACTCTGAAGATTCAGTGCATTTCTGTTAAAAATCCCAACACATGTTTTTTATGGTGCGTGGCAAACAGATTCAAAACTTTAGATGATAACAACAAATTACCAAGAAAGACTGAGGCATTTCTGAAGGGCAATGAGTCGAGGGGCCAGGCCTTAGCAGATATCAGAGCTATATTTATAGATCAATGGGAGGGAGAGAAGGAGACAACTATTTGCAAAATGGTAACAAAACAACTGATTCTGTATATTGAAAAAATGAAACTGGATCCCAACCTGTCACCATATACAAAAAAAAAAAAAATCATCTGAATTAAAGACTTAAAGTGTGGGTTTCCAGGCTAAGGCAAGATGGAGTAAAAATGCATTGCACCCTATTCCTCCCACTAATTACAATGGAAGAGCCAGGACAAAATATGTAGTTGTCAGAAGACAGAGGGAGAAAAGAGGGAGGACTGAAGAAGGACCTCAGGGGTTAAGGGATGACCTAGCAGGGAATTCTCTGTTTGTTTGTTTTGCCTCATAGCTTATGTGCTAGGACAGTCCACAATCCAGCAATGCAGACAAAAGGAGGCTTATCAAAAACCCATTCTTTCTGTCCAGCTCTCTCTAGGACTGGGAAGAAGACAGTTTTGTCAGACAGAACCATTTTGCTAAAACCTGTTCTACTCCAGGAGAATATGACAAAGAAAGCCTTGCCTCCTCCCCACATGGATAAGGTGGGAGGTGAAACCATATTGACCATCCCATCCTATCCAAATGAGCAGGTGACCTCTGGCTACCCACTAGGCCACACTTTGTGCAAAAATAAACTCCTAATTTACAATAACTCTAAATGTAAAACATAAAGCTATGCACCTTTTAGAAGAAAACATAGATGAAAATCTTTTTGCTTTAGGATTCTTAGACACAACACTGAAAAATACAACCATTAAGAAATTGATAAATTGGACTTAAAATTTTAAATGTTTGCTCTCCAAAAGATACTATTAATAGAATTAAAAGACAAGCCACAGACTAGGAGAAAATACTTGCAAATCAAAAATCTGACAAAGGACTTTTATCCAGAATATACTGGGTTGGCCAAAATGTCCATTTAGTTTCTTTCTGTAAAATAAAAGACACATTTTTTCATCTTCACCAATAACTTTATTGATTTTGATATTTTGAGTATATAGGCTATCTTCTTCTATTGGCTTCTAGTGGGTATATGCCAGGAATGCTGTTAAACATCTTCCAATGCATAAGACAGCCCCACAGCAAAGAATTGCTTGGTTGGCCAAAATATCAATAGTACCAAGAAACTTTGCAAACCACTTTTTGCATGTTTGATCAGCCACAGCACCTTCTCCATATACCATACAAATCTTTTTGTGTGTGTTTCCATTGCATTTTAACTTTTCTTGAAATAATAAAGCATAAAATGCTGACAAAGTTGTGTATTTTCTTCCATCTTCAATATTAAAATAGCTACACAAAAATTTACCATTTTTTTCCAAGGGGCTGGAAAGAAGTATTCCAAGTCATGAAAGGCAAGGACCTTTTTTTTTTTTTTTTCAATTTTGTTTTTTTTTAATGCATTGAAGTGACAGCTGTCACAATACAATCTAACAAAATTATTTTGAATGAAGTTAAAGACAACTAAGTGTTACTAGAACCATCTTATGGAAAAAAACAACCCAATAAAAACAGCTCTCTAAATTCAGCAGTATGAAAGCATATAATTCAATAGGGCAAAGAGATTTAAACTGACACTTTACCAAAGAGGAAACAGACACATGAAAAGATGTTCACTATCATTACTCATTAGGAAAATACAAATCAAAACCACAATGAGACAATAGTACATACTCACTAAGATAGCTAAAATAAAAATAATACAAAATAAAATAAAATGTAATAACACTAAATACTGAAGATGTAGAGAAACTGGGTCACTCATACATTGCTGGTAAGAATGTAAAATGGCACAACCACTGTGGAAAACATTTTGGCAGTGCTTTAGATTTGGCTTTTTTTTATTATTAATTTAAACACATACTACCATAGGACCCAGCAAACTCATTTATGTATACTTTTCCCAGAGAAATGACACCTTAGGTTCACATGTGCATGAATGTTCACAGCAGCTTTCTTTGTAATAGTCAAAAGCTGGAAACCACCCTGGCTGGCGTAGCTCAGTGGATTGAGCGCGGGCTGCGAACCAAATCATCGCAGGTTTGATTCCCAGTCAGGGCACATGCCTGGGTTGCAGGCCTCGGCCCCCAGCAACCACACATGGATGTTTCTCTCTCTCTCTCTCTCTCTCTCTCTCTCTCTCTCTCTCTCTCTCTCTCTCTCCCTCCCTTCCCTCTCTAAAAATAAATAAATAAAATCTTAAAAAATAAAAAAAAGCTGGAAACCAATAACAATGTCACTCAGTGGTTGAATGGATAAAGAAAATGGGGTACATCCATGAAGTAGGAAACTACTCAGCAATAAAAAGAAACAAACTATTGATACACACACCAACTTGGGTGGATCTCAAGGGCATTACACTGAGTGAAAAAAAGCCTGTCTTAAAAGGTGACATACTGTGATTCCATTTATATAACATTCTCAAAATTACAAAACTATTGTGATAGAGAACATATCAATGGTTGCCAGGGATTTGCAGTGAGGGCAGGGTAGCTCAAGGGAGTATACCAATTGTTATGGTGGTTAAACAAATCTGTAACTGGGGTCAAATTTCAGAGAACTGTACACCAAAATAAAAAAGTCTGCTTGTAAAAAGTGGTAAAATCTGAATAAGAGCTATAGTTTACTTAATAGTATCATATCAATGTCAATTTCCCAGTTTTGATAATTGTGCTATAGTTAGGTAACTATTCGTTTTTGGAGAAGGTGAGTGAAGAACCCAACTGAAGAACTCCCCATATCCTCCCCCCAATTTTTATAAGTCTAAAATTACTTTGTTATAAAAACAACAACAAAACCCATCACTAAAGTAAAAGACAAAGCTATAGTTGTTTAGAAGGTAGTACAAGACCAGAACTTCATAACCTTGGAGTAAGAAAAAAATATTTTTTCTCAAAAAATGATTTTATTTTTTAGAATCACCATACATTCTATGCATTTGTCTATCAGATCTGGTGATCCTTCTGACCTGGTTGCTTGATGGCCTATAAAAAAATCAATGTGTTTAGTTGAAATGGTCAAGGCTGAAGAGTAAAGTAGAGCACTTGTGTAACAAAACAGGGCAAAAAATAAAATGAAGAAATATATCTTCAAAAACTGTTCATCAGTACTACAATTGCAAATATACATATAAAATGCATTTAAACTCCCCCCAAAAGAGTTGTCTGCTCTATATGCAAATACCCTATATTAAAAAAATCCCAATTCTAGAGTCAGAACAGACAGATTTCTAATAGGGATATTCTTTTGGAATGACATAAAGCCACTAGGACCACTTCCAGATATTTTAACTATGCTCAATGGTCATTTTTCTCCTTTTAATTTTTTTTTTGCTTTCCCTTAATATTCTCTCCCTGGGACAGCATATGGTATGGTGTCCTCTTAATAAAGTTAATATATAAATATATAAAACAAATTTTAGCAGACAAATAAGAACCAAAATTTGTTGGATACACAAATTTAAAATGCTCAGTCATGCAAAAGAAAGTATTTTTACATAAACACGAAGTATTTGTCTTTCATAGACTCTAAGTTTGCTAATTTTCCTAATGGACTATAGAATATTTCCAATATCCCCAAGTTAACCCCAACCTGCTTCAAATTACCATGCTTTGAAATTTTGTCTCAGATTCTGATCAAGGGTATCAAAAATATATCAAATAAAATACCATCAAGGATAGGGTTATTTAAGTAACAGAAAAGAGTGATACAATATTTCTTAGAATTTTTACCTTGAAAATTGTTAGGATCATTGTATTCAACTCATTGCTGTAAATTTTTATGCTACAGTAATATTAACAAATAAATTATTGCAGTGACCTAATTCAGCACTATTTGAAACAATGACTAAAATTTTGTTAGAAAAGATTTCATAGGATCAAAGATGGCGGCGATGTGGGGGGAGTCCTGATCCCCTTCTCCACTGCTCTGGGGAGAATTCGGCCGATCTGAGGAGAGACAGAACAGGAGACCACCGATATCACAACATTTATGAAAACAGGACATCAGAAGTTGACCAGACATTGAAAAAAACAGACGGTAGGAGCACGTGTTCGGGAACAAAGGGGCCTGTGCTAGG
>PVIA01007817.1:0-78718 GCA_004024845.1 Tonatia bakeri
AGGAGAGAGGGGGAAAAGATATAGAGAATAAGTAGCATAGACAGTAGGTAGAAAATAGACAGGGGGAGGGTAAGAATAGTATGGGACATGAAGACACTAAAGAACTTATGACACATGGACATGAACTAAAGGGGGGAATGTGGGTGGGAGGGGATGGGCAGGGTGGAGGGGAGTGAAGGGGGAAAATGGGCCAACTGTAATAGCATAATCAATAAAATAAAGAATAAAAAAAAAAAGAAGTACAAATAGGTAGTTACAGAATGGCCAGGGGACATAAAGTACAGTAGAGGAAATGGAGTAGCCAAAGAACTTATACAAAGGACATGAAACAATGGTAGGGGTATCGCCTGAGGGAGTGCAGCGGCTGGATGGAGGGGGTCAAGCGGAAAATTGTGACAACTTGTAAGAGCATAATCAATAAAATATAATTTAAAAAATAAAAGAGGGGATCCTAGAGATAAAAAGAAATTTAAAAAATCAACCACCCTAGTGGGAGCAGCTCAATTTATTAGAGCATCATTCATAAACTGAAAGGTTGAAGACTGGATTAACGATCAGGGCACATGCCTAGGTTGCAGGTTTGGTCCCCAGTCACCAAATCAGAGGCAATTGATTGATGTTTCTCTCTCACATTGATGTTTTTTTCCTCCTTTCCCCTCTCTCTAAAATCAATAAGCATGTCCCCGGGTAAGGATTTAAAAAAAACATATGAACCAGTGCTCCTTCCACAGTACATATACTAAAACTTGAACAATGCAGAGATTAGCATGGCCCCTGAACAAGGATGACACACACATTCGTGAAGCATTCCATATTTTTTGGGGGGGGGCATGTGTAGGAGGCAACCAATCGATGTTTCTCTCCCTCTCTCTCTATGTCCCTTCCCCTCTCTCTAAAATCAGTGAGGGTGTCCTCAGGTGAGGATTAAAAACAAATATACACACATAAAAAGACAAATCAACCAAATGGTATACTAATCTTTGTTTGGATCCTGATGCAAATGAACCAACTATACAAAATCAGGGAAAATCTGAATACTGATTTCTTTCGTGTGTTATTAAGGAATCATTAATTTTTTAGATGTAATAATTAGATTATGCTTGTTTTGTTTTGTTTTTTCAAAAGTCCTTACCTTTTAAAGATATACAACTGAATATTTACAAATAAAGTATGTGTGAGAGGCTGCAGTGATGGGAAGGTCTGTCTAGGGCTAGAGGACCTCCTTCCGCAATGGCTCCCGCACAGGGTGACTGTCAGCCAGTGAACGCAGTTCCTGTCCATGTGAACCTTTCCACAGGCTACTCAAGTGTCCTCCTCATAATACAGCAGGCTGCCCTTCCTCGGAGTGGAGTGAAGAGAGCACGGCAGAAGCTGCAATGCCTTTTGTGACCTAGCACCAGAAATCACACTCCATCATTGCTTTAATGCTCTCTTGGTAACACAGATCAGTCCTATTTAACGTGAGAGAGAATTACACAAAGGCATGGACACCAGGAGGTGAGGATCATCAGGGCCATCTTGAAGGCTGGCTAGCACATCATGGAATTTAAGTTCCTGACCATGACCCTTTAACATCTGGCTCCCACTGAGCACCCCTCTCATTTAATTTCACCCTTTCTGGGTCCAATAAGCTCCAATTTTACTGGCCTCTTTCTGTTCCTCAAAGATAAAGGGTTTATATTCAACTTAGAGCTTTCCCCAATACCTGGGTTATTTTCTCCACTCGTCATCTTATCATTCAGACCACATTCATTTACCATAAATGTCACCTCCTCCAGGAGGCCTTCCCTGGTCACTGTGTCTGAAGAAATTATCTACCCGCTTTCTAGCCCAGAGCTCAATTTAATTCTCTGCAGAACACCTATTACTTTTAGCACGTCTGGCTCAGTGTTAAATTTTCTAGCACAATTAATCATCACACTCAATAAAACTTCAACATCCAAATGAGTGACCTAGCCAAATACCCTGGCCTCTAACTTCTGTAAACTACTCAACTCCAAAGACCTTTTTCTTCACTCTGCCTCAACTGCACCTTCCCACTGTCACACCAAACTCAATTCATCTTGTATCTCCTCTAAACTCAATCCACTACTGGATCCTTCTAGTTCACTTGCTCAAGTACCACATGAAAACAACTTTTAAATTGCCATGAGACCTTCAATCCCCTAAGCCCATCTTCCCTTTCCTTTCTTTTTCTCTTTATCTAGCTTAGATTTCATAGTTAAGAATTATAAACACTCTCTTACAAGAACCATCAACTCTCTTCCAAGGTCTCTTTCAAAGTCTATAATCCCAGAACTCAAGAAACTGCCTTATCCATACAAAAAATACTGATGAAAAGGCATTCAACTAGGCAGATTATGTTCAGCATAAATTCAAGGTCACTAAATGGACACTCAATCTTAACTGGCAATCATACTGCACTTCACTAATAAACTAGCTTTCTAATTCCCCCACTCTCCAAGAAGGTTCTTTCTTACCCATTTTCCCCTCCTCTATAACCCTCCTGTCCCTTTTAGCTAATGCCCTTGACTCTTATGGAGAACCAAAAAGCCTAAACCTAAAAATCTGTTACCCTCATGACCAATTATATAACCCTTCCTGAATCTTCACCCATTTTTCCTTCTTTTGACAGAAGTGACTCTCCTCCTCCTTTTGAAGAACAACCCTTCCACTCACACACCTGATCCCTCTTCCCTACTCATAAACTCCAACCTCATAATTATCCCTTATTTCTCCTCCATCAATCATCATCTACTCTTTCCTGGATCATTCTCATCTGCATAATTTAAGCTCTAGTGTGTCCCTTCTTGAGAACAAAAATTCTTCTTGGACTCTATAACCTCTTTTAGGTACTACTCCATTTCTCTACTCCCTTCACAGCCAAACTTTGTTAAAGCAGTAAAACAACAACAACAACAAAACAACAACAAAAACTATGTGTACTTTCTCACCACCCATGCACGCTCTGTTCAATCCATTCCAATATGACTTGTGTGTCTATCACCAACAATATCCATCCTGCCAATCTAAAACTAGTCTACACCCTCATCTCACTGGGCCCCTTAGCAGCACTAAATTGTGTTAATCATTCCCTCCTTCTTGAAATAATCTCTTGATTTCATTCAAATAATGATTATTGACTCAGGCACTGTTCTGGGCATTGGCTGGGATACAGGGCCTCTGCGGCACGTCACTCTCCTGATCTTCCTTCTGTGACGCTGACTCCTTCTTTCTCATCTTCACCCTGCTGACCTACCCTTTAAATGTTAAGTAATTCAGAACTTAATACCAAGACCCCTCTTCTTTATTATCTCCTTCAATGACATCATTATTTCTCATGGTTTTAATTATTACCCTTATAGTGAAACTTTCAAATTTACATAGGTAGCCTAGAACTTCCCTTAAAACTAGTTCTGTTATATTCAATAACTTACTTCCACTTGGACATCTCAAACTCAATATAATCACATTTTAACCCTTGACTTTCTTCCCAAAACATTTCTAAGTTTCATTAGATAACATAATATTTGGTTCTGAAGTCATTAATCTTGGTTCCTCTCTCTCCTCTTCCACTTCCTATCTATTAGCAAGTCCCACTGAGTCTGTCCCCAAAATATATCTCAAATGTATTCATCTTTCTCCATCTCTTTTGCTATTATCATCTCTTGCTTAAACTACTGCAATAGCTTCTCAACTGGCATCTCTGTTCCCATAATTGTCTCCCTTTGATACATATCTTTTTTAAAAAGTAAACTAGGTCATCATTCCCTGCTTATAGGTCTTCAACAGCATCACAATGTAGCAGGAATAAAATCTAAACTCAAGAGATAATACAGATTCTGCTTATCTGCTTTCTAATATCATGTCCCTCCATTCTTCCTCACTGTAATACAGTCACATTGACTTTTCAGTTTCTTGACTATGGGAGTAAGACTTATTCTTACTCCCATAGTCAAGTGGCTTGGCACATGCTACTCCCTCCCTAAGGAACACTGTCACCTCTGACTGGCTCCTTATCAACTGAGTCTCACCATAAATGTACACGCCCTAGACCATCTAATCTATGATGGTCCTTCCTAGAAGTTTCTAATGTAGCCTTTATTCATTTTCTTCATAGCAAATAATATTTTATAATTATTTATATATTTACTTCAAAACTTTTGAAAATTTACAAACATAAACAAAAGTAGGGCAAACAGTATTATGAGACCACAGATTTTAGTATTTTTCTTTTATGTTTTTACTACTTCCCCGCTAGACTGGATGCTCTAATGGAGAGAGACTGTATCTTTTCTCTTTTTCAACCAGGGCCTTGCAGAATACCTGGCTCAAGATAAATACTCAACACATTTTTTGTTTTCAATGAGAAGCAAAGTAAAGTTGATAGCACAACTAAGAAAAGAGAAACAAGGAGGGAAGAGTTTTGAGGACAGTTGGTAATTTATTCATCAGTCTACTCCCTGCCAAGCTCTGTGCTAAGTATTGGGTTTCAGAGATAAATAAGAGAAAGTCGTATACAAAGTCTAGTGGAGACAGACATAATAAGAAGTAATTTATTTAGGGCTACCTATGTTCTGGACACAGGGCTAAGCATTTCAGAGACACTGTCTCATTTAGCCCTACCGCAACCCTACAAGGAACTATCATAATCCTACCTTGCAACTAAGGAAATTGAGGCTTATAAAGGTTAAATAATTGATAGCAGATTCCAAAGCCGGAAAGTGGTAAAATCAGGTATAAAACTGAGGCTACTTAATTCTAAAGCTAAGCCACTAAATAGTACTATACTTACAGATGTGTACTATCCTACAGAGCACTATGAAAAACATTACAGCAGAAGCATGCACATGGTATGATGGAAGTAAGCAGGAATTCTGATGAGAAGAAAGGCAAAGGGCTTCTCCAGAGGTGATCCTTGAGCAGAGTCTGAAATTTTAAGCAGGAAATTGCTAGGTGGTACAGTCTGAGGAAACAATATGTGCAAACAACTATGTAGGCACTCGAAGGCGCACTGTGTATCCAGGATACTTCGAAGAATTCCTCCGTTTTTTATTTTTAAAAACTGAGTCCAATGAGTAACATTTGCTAGGAACTGTGGATATGAGACAAAACATGAAACACTGGGAGAATGTTATGCATGAAGCCCTATGGAGGCACTGAAGGAATAAAGGAAGGCGGCTTTTTTTTTTTTTTTTTTTTTACCAGCCTAGTGGGGATCCGGGAAAGCTTCACAGAAAAGATAACCTTTGCTGATCTTGAAGGACAAATTAACCATATTAGAAGAAGAAGACAGGCAAAGGGAATGACTTGCACAAAGGCACAGATATGACCAGATTTTGAGGGAGTAGATTTTGGGTGAGTGGCAAGAGATGAAGCTGGCAGCGAGGATACAGATGTGAACTTCAATGTTGTTGTTTATTAGATAACTGTCTAACAAAAATGCTCCAAAGCCACAGCTATTAAAATAGCATGGTCTCACAAAGGAATATATAACCGAGCAAAACTGAGAAACAGACCTATATATATGTACACTGGAACTTGGTGTACAATAAAGGTGGCATTCAGGTCAGTGGAGAAAGGATAAATCCTTTAATAAATGCCATGGAGACAACTGGTTATCCACTTGAAAAAAATCATTAGACCTCCCCCTTCATATTATATAAGAAAATAAACTTCACTTAGATTTGGGATTAAATATAAATAATAAATCCATAAAAATTTTTTAAATAAAATAATATTTTACTGAATAGAATATAAATTCTATAGGAATTTCCCTGTTAAAACAGGAGACTTCAAAGAAGTTTTGTTCTGGTAGCAGACTAATGTGGGTTGCTTACCAACACGAAGGTTATCATGTTCACCCTGTGGGAAAAGACAGGAAGCACTGGTCCAAAGCAGTGCTTCCCACATCTTTCTGCTAGTCAGAACTACCCAGGGAGCTCTGTAAACCACCCCCCAGAAGCATACCAGAGATTCCAGGATGAAGGAGAGGCTTAAAAAAAAGACCTTTCATCCTGGCTGGTGTGGCTCTGCTGAACTGAACACTGGCCTGTGAATCAAAAGGTCCACGGTTTGATTTGCAGTCAGGGCACATGCCTGGGTCATGGGCCAGGTGCCCAACTGGGAGTGTGGGAGAGGCAGCTGATTGATGTCTCTCTCACACATTGATGTATCTCTCTGAAAATATGTAAAATCTTTTTTAAAAAAGACTACAAAAAAGAAAAGAGAGATCTTTAATAAAAATCTTCATTAAAAAATGCACACTGATTTTCCAGTAGTATTAATCAGTGATTATCAGTAATTTTATTAAGAAACTGAAAAAGCACTCTAATCAAAAGTCTTCAAGTAGGAAAGCAGTATGGACACTTCATGAGAGAAGTTTCCATTTACTATATCAAAACTTTACCTTTAGCTTGACGAAGTGTATTTTTAGAGCATTAAAAAACACACACATATACCCCATGACCCAACAATTCTTAGGGAGAGTTAGCTAATTAACTATGGATTGTGTGCAAAGATAGATATATAAACATATTTATTACAATGTTGTCAATAATAACAGTAAGTTGGAAATAAGCTAGAATCAGTATGGGAAATTATTATATATCCATATAATGAAATATACCATACCCATTAAAAATGAAGTCTATTTATAAACATGGAAAAATGCTCATAATATATATTGAGTAGATAAAGCACATCTTGATGCAATATATATTGTATCGCTCACTTTTGTGGGAAAAATTTATACATATACAATTTATATATTATACATATACCATAATATATGAAGTCTGCCCAGAAAATATCCAGCCATTGCTAATGTAATGAGAACGGCTTGCGCAACATCCGTGTAACCTGGAGGCCAAGGAGAGTGGACTGGAATGTGCATGCGTGAACAATGACAGCTTCACTGTACTGGTCAGTGGGGGCAGCAGAGACTGTTGCGTGAGCACGTGTACTGTGTGGCAGGTGTACTGTGTGTACTGTTTGCATTCAAAATGACTGAGCGAGTAGAGCAACGAATCTGCATCGAGTTTTGCATTAAGCTTGAACATTCCTCACGGAAACTATTCTGACGATTCAGAAGGCCGCAGCTGTGGGCAACTGGTGACTGGCAGCTTCATCACGACAACATGCCCATTCATACATCACATGTCATGTAGAATTTTCTGGCAAAACATCAAACCCAGGTGACAGAACCCAGATTTGGCACCCTACAACTTCTGACTTTTCCTAAAACTAAAATCACCTTTGAAAGGGAAGAGATTTCAGACCATCTATGAGATTTAGGAAAATACGACAGGGTAGCTGATGACGACTGGGAGAACTGTGTGAGGTCCCAAGGTGCCTACTTTGCAGGGGACTGAGGTGTCACTGTCCTATGTATAATGTTTCTTATCTGTTGTTATCTTCTTCAATGAATGTCTATTTTTCATATTACATGGCTGGATACCTTCTGGACAGACCTTATGTATACAAGATACAAGAATGATCATCACCAAAATGTTAACAGATCAAGGATGCCCTTTGATAACAGATCAAGGGCAATGTGTATGTTCTAAAATTATATACAACATGAATCAAAGCATCATAGGTTCGATTCCCAGTCAGGGCACATGCCTGGGTTGCAGGCCACGGCCCCCAGCAACCGCACATTAATGTTTCTCTCTCTCTCTCTTTCTCCCTCCCTTCCCTCTCTAAAAATAAATAAATAAAATCTTTAAAAAAAAAAAGTAAAATTGTATACAACAGCCCTGACCCACATGGCTCAGTTGGTTGGGAGTCATCCAGTATACTGAAAGGTTGTCCGTTTGATTTCTGGTCAGGGCACATGCCCAGGTTGCAGGTTCAGTCACAGGTCTGGGTGCACACAAGAGACAACAGATAGATATTTCTCTCTCACCTCAATCTCTCTCTCCCTCCCTTTCTTCCTCCCTCCCTTCCTTTCTCTCTGAAAATTAAATAAAGTCTTAAAAAATATATATGTAATTGTGTATGATAACTATTTATTACATGAGAGGCAACCACATATTGATGTTTCTCTTCCTCTGTCTCCCTTTTTTCTGTCTAAAAATAAATAAATAAAATCTTACAAAAATAAGAATGATATCTGACTTTCCACTAAAAATAGTACAAGATAGATGAAAACAGAAAGGCATCTCAAAGGGCTGAAAGATAGAAACTGCCAGCTAAAATCTGATACCCAGCAAAAATAGCCTTCAAAAAATGGAGGCAAAATGGAGGCAAAATAAAGGCATTTTTTCCACAAACAAAAGGTGAGAGAATTCATTGCCAGCACATCTTTTCTACAAGAAATGTTGGAGCTTTTTAAGCTAAAGAAACATGACACAGATGGAAACTCAGATCTCAAAAAAGGAATGAAGGTTTACTGGAAGCGGTAAATACATGGGTAAATGTAAAAGTCTTTTTCAGATTTTTAAATTTCACTAAAAACAAAAATAGTAACGATAAATTGTGGAATTTATAATAAAGGTAGAAATAAAAGGTATAACAATAGCCTGAAAATATAAGAGGGAAATGAAAGTGTACTTTATAAAGCTTTTACACTAAAAAGTGGCAAATTATTTTAAAGGAGGCAGTACTGAATATGCATATTGTAAAGCCTAGAGCAACTACTACAAAAATAAAACAAAGATTTATAGCTAGTAGGCCATCAGAAGAAATGGAATAGTAAGAAAGTAATAAAAAAGAAACCAGGAAAAGAGGAAAGAATAAACAGAAAACAGATGGAATAAATAGAAAACAAAGAGCAAAATGGTAGAATTAAAGGCAACCATATTGAAAATCACATAAATGTAAATGGTCTTAACACTTCAATTAAAAAGCAAAGATGATAAGATTAGATTTAAAAACAAAACAGAAGACCCAAGTCTCTGTTACCTGAAATAAACTCATTAAAAACAAAAAAAACCGGCACAGACTAGGTTAAAACTTAAAGAAATGAAAAAAATATACCATGCAAACACTAATCATATGGAAGCTGGAGATGTGGACAACCGTAATAGAACAACAATAAAATAAAAATAAAAATAAAAATAAAAGATAGCTAGAGCAAACATATTAATAACACACAATGTGGAGTTCAGGACAAGGAATATTACCAGAGATAAAATGACATTTTATAATTATAAAGGCTTGATTTATCAAGAAGATACAACCCTAAATGTGTACAATCTAATTACAGACGCTCAAAAATAACATGAAATAAAAATAAACATAACTGAAATAGGAAATCAACAAATTCACAATTATGGTTGAAAATTTCAACACTCCTCTCATAAACTGATATAATAAGTAGAAAGAAAACCAGCAAGGATATACAAGACTTGAAACAACAATGCATCCAACTTGACTTAATTAACACAGATAGCACCCTGTACCCCGGAACAGCAGAGCACACATTCTTTTTACGTACACTTAGAACATTCACTGAAGACCATAAAAATTCTCAATAGATTTCAAAGAATTAAAATCTTATGTGTTTTGTGACCACAATAGAATTTTAAATCAGAAATTAGTAACAAAAAGACATCTGGAAAATCCAGAAATACTCAGAAACTAAGAAAAACAAATTGGTATGTGACACATGGGTAAAAGAAAGTATCACAAAGCCACTTAGAAAATAATATATAAAAATGTGTTAAGATATAGCTATGTGATATAGCTAAGCAGTGCTTAGAGGGAAATTTATAGCATAACATGTTTCCACTAGGAAACAAGGAAGATTTGAAATCAATGACCCAAGTTTCATGCCTAAGAAGCTAAAAAAAGAAGAGCCAATTAAATCTGAATCAAGTAATGTAAGTAATAAAGCCAGTAAAAAAGAGAAAAATCTATGAAATTTAAAGCTAGTGCTTTGAAAATACCAATAAAATGGACAAAACTTGTACCTAGAATAAATAATAAAAGAAAAAATGCAAATTACCAATATCAGATGTTGGGAACCACTCTGCCTGGTTTCAGAAGCTGTAACCCCGCCAAGGCTAAGGCTGAGGGAGCAACCTTGGACTGTGAGCCACAAAGGAGACAAAGCTTATCTCCCTGGCAGGAGCGCCACTTCTGCTCCTTTTACTTCATCCATAACTGGCTCCCAATGCTTGGTCGGTTAGCCAATGACGGGTAAGATTCCCCAAGGGGGGAACGACCTAAGACAGGCACAATCACATGGAAGGCCCCCAAGGAAGGAATTTGGGGGCTACAGCAAAAGGGGGTGATGGATCCTCGCCGCTCAGCCTTGACAAAGCCTGAGTCCTCACTGTCTGTGAGAAATCTCCTAATCTCTTGGCTGCCTTATTTCCCTTGCTCCACCTAAGCCTGAAACAATGACAGGACGGTGCAGCTCTGTGCTAGAAAGGGCAGGTTCCCTGGGTGATCAGGCCTAAGAAAGAACATGCAAAATCCTATGAAACCTGCTTTGTTTAGAATGCTCTCAATTAAATGATAAGGGTCCAAGCAAAAACTAAGTTTGTTCCTCAAAGTTTTACAGCTCTTTAGCTATCTGACCCTGACTCAAAATAGGCCCTCAGAGTTCATTGTTATCTATTGTTTGATCCTTACTGCCTGGCAAAGATTAATGAGCTTTACCTGAATTCTTGTGTAAACAAACCCAATAAGAGCCCAAAGAGGAACAAGCTCCTTGTCCTTCTCCTTTGAGAGATTAGCCACCTTTCCTCCCCAAGCAGATCATGTCTTGGTAGACTTATTCTCATCTGTGGTGGCCGGGGGGGGGGGGGGGGGGGCCCTGCAGGTAGACCCTCCCACAACAGATATTAAGAAAGGGACACCACTACAAATACTATAGGTATTAAAATAATAATAAAAATGTTATGAAAAAAATGTTATGAACTGTTTTATGGCAATACATAAACAACTCTGTTTAAAACAACCAAACAACTCTGATGAAATAGGCAAATTCCTTGAAAGGCATAAGTTACCAAAATTAACATTAGACAAAACAGAAACTCTTGATTACCTTAATGATGCACATAAAATTTAAAATCTCCATTAGCTACAAAGCATATTCTTAATACATGTTAATTCCTTTTCTGAAGTTCATAATAACAAATACTTCACTCTTTAAATGTACTGGTTTCATATACTCTAAAAATAAAGTTTCTCCATATCTATATCCATTATTTACTCTTAAATTATTAGCTTGAATTATGTACTATTTCTATCATAGAGAACAAATATATTAATTACTCTTTATAAACATTTTATTTATTTGTTTATTTTTATTTTTTTATATTTTGAGAGAGGGAGTAGGAGGGAGAAAGAGAGGGAGAGAAACATCAATGTGAGAAAAATACTGCTTGGCTGCCTCTCACAGAGGCCCTGTCTGGGGACCAAACCCGCCACCTAGGCATGTGCCCTCACCAGGAATCAAACCCGCAACCTTTTGGTTTGCAGGATGATACCCAGCCAACTGAGCCACTGCAGCCAGGGCCAATTATATTACTCTTTAAGTGCTACCTAACTGCCTAAAATAATCAGCTCTATTTTAAAATTTGCTATTTTTATTCTTTAATCTCCTAATTGGCTTTGTACTACTTGACACTTTTTTTACCTGACTTTATAATACACTTTTATTTATTATTCTTATGTTACTCCCACTTATTTCTACTACATTTATTTTATAGTCAAGTTTCCCTTCATCATTTTTTCTTCTCATTAACGACTAGAGGTTCTTTGTTATACAATAGACCCCCATTCCCAGTCCCTCCAAAATCCCACGGAAAGGAAAGAGGCCGTTAGATTCCCATAGTCCACCAGCCAAAGCTTTGCCACAAGCTTAGAAATCTCTAGCCTAGCCCCCACAATTCCATCCATGTCAGAGAAGCTCCCGTCCAATGCAGAGTATTGAATCCCAACCAAGGTTCCAGGACAAGAGGACAAAGAAAGACAGAGAGTCTCTGACCTTCACTTACAAAAAGCAGTCTGTACACACTCTGCCAAAACAAGGAGTCTGAGTCTCTAAGCTGGAAAACAGGCAACCTGGAACACTGATGACTATTTATTTCTGTTATCCCACATATACAGCACTAGGTATGATGACTGGGGGAAAAAACAGACATTATGTACAGGGTTGGGGTGGGTGAGGGTGGGGAATGCCACTTAAGCATTTGAACCAAATAATTTGAGACTGAGCTTAAGTTGAATACATTTCACCCAGTACTAATTAGGTATGCCCTCATTTCAAAAGGTTCATCTAACAGCCTCATTATGACTTAGGAAAAGTGGCTGTCATTTTTTTTTTCTAGCAATCTCAAGATAGTTCTCTGTTATGTCTCAGAAACCTCTAGCTTTCCACTATGAAGCCAGTTGTTGACATAGAACTCTATTAGTATTTCTTGAAGTAAACATTAAAACAACCTGGATTCCATATAAACAAAAATTTATATTTTCCCCAGAAGGACATTCATGCTTAGATGTATTGTGCTCTCATATTATCACAGGTTTAAGAACATAAACAATTTCCATAATGTTCATGGGACGTCACTGGGACTGCACCTGCATGCTGTTGCCTGTATGCTTACATTGAGAACCACTGGCTTGGCGAATGAGCCTACATGCCACTTTCTTTACAAGTAAGTGCTTCTTAAAAGTAAGTCCATGCTGTTAAATATTATGTGTGATTTTTGAAATTATTTTGCTAAATAAGCCAGGAAGTCACTGTATTGCCACTTCTGTTGTGGATAATACTCAGGACACACATTTTGGAACAATTAATATTTGAAAATGTTTAACACCTCAAAACTATGCAGTTTTTGAACAAACAGCTTTAGAAATAAAATAGGTACCACCTAGAAAAGGTCATCTCCAATGTTTCATATACAATGAACACAAAATCAGTCCAAGGTGAGTTATAATGCTTAAAGTGAATTTCCTAAACTATCTCCTGTAATGTCTGAACTTAAAAAAAAAATAGCCGAAAGGAGGTAAATGGAAGAGCTAGCAAAGGAACAGTTAAAAGCTGGTTGGGTAAGAAGAGCAACAGTACAGGAGAAAGTTTCTGCTTTTTATTTATGTTTCTATATCATTAGGATTTTTGTTTTACCATAGGCATGTTGTTTTTAGAAAGATTTACTTTTTAAGCTAAAACATAAGCTGGTAATAGGAAGGGTCAGTCCAGAGGAAGCACGGTAGTCCTTGTGAAACCTTATTATGTGAGACAGGATATATACCATGTGAAGTACTGCACATTTGAAATCTCTTTTCCTTACTACTTATTACCACAAAGCACTTCTGAAAGAAGAACGGAGAAGGGAACTACAAGATAACTTAAAGCCAGTGAATTGAAAAGTGTCACATGACAGTGACAGCTGCCTAAGGTATCAAGCTTTGTGAAGAGGTGTCCTAATTTCTATTAACTGGCCAGTAGAGAACAGATTTAATCTCATATCCTGTAGAAGAAAAAAAGGAAAGCAGGTTTCATTGTCTGAAGGCAACAAAAGTAACCAAACATTAGAGCTAAGAAAGCAAATACAGGTCCATAATCCCTTAGCCACAGTTCCAAAATCCAAAAACTTCTGAAAACCGAAAGTTTTCTCTAATTCATTTTGTGGCAAAACTTGATCTGAACTTAACTGGCAGCAAAATCGGACCTGAACTGACATGAGACTATTTATAGTCCACCTACTAAAGTAAGAACAGTCCTCGCTTTGGCTGATGAAATGTGATGTATTTGACCATGAAGTGCTGCTCCTGATTTTGCAGGCACATTACATAGTATGTGTTAAATGCATCCTACTGGTTTCCAATAAGAGAGTAAGAACCTAAAAATGGATTTTTATTAAAATGTCATTCTCCATTGAAATATTTAACTTTTTTCCTTAAAAATGTGTCGATAAATTAATTTGAACTAAATAATTTCTTTTAAAAATTTATCACTATTAAAATATTCTACTTTGAATATCTATAAATCTATAACTGTATTGCTAAGAATATTTTATACCATTTCAACATTATTTTAAGTCAACCTCTCTCTGGAAGCAACATTGCAACCGCCCTCGGGCAAGAGGGCGGCGGCCGAGCGGGACATGATGGCAAAGCTAAAGAGGATCGCCTCCGCCAATGTGCTTCGGTTCTTCTTTCTATGTTTAAAAAAAAGGGCATGAGATTTTCTCAATGTATTAAAGAGGAACATAGATTTAAAAACTTAACAAGCACCAATTTAAATCATTAAAATAATCAAAATAAAAAAGAAGCCATAGAATCTAAGTAGTTATCAATGAATAGAACACAAAATAGAAGTCAAGAAATAGAACATGTACAAGTCAAGAAAATTATATATTTTAGCCCAATGATGTATCAATTCTATTATAATATACAACTAAATGACAAATAACAAAGCTTGCAAAACTCAAAAGTCTTTATTATAGAAAGAAAATTGTAAAGCCAGATTAAAGCAAGAACTAAGATGGGAGACTACTAAAGAACCTATAATTAATTACAATGAAAAGTAATTTAGAAGGTATTTCATAAAAAATAGGGACAGAAAAATAGGTTTTAATAAACATAAATAATTATATTTTAAGTCCTTGTATTTACATAAAATGGGTTAATTTTTTATTATTTTTTACTATATACCAATCCTGCCCCCCTCCTCCACTCTCGCACACACAACTAACGAATGCTAGAAATAAAGCAAACAAACAGGAACCTTGTTCCACAACTGAAGACGGTGAAACCCTCTTTTAATAAATGTGTGGGGTAGAGAAGAACCCTAAATTATTTCTGCCTAAAGAAAGCTCAAAGAAACTAAAAACTGAAAAATAACCCAAACACTCCTTGAAGCAACATTAGGAGCAAAACTGGTTGCTGCTATATCCTGGAAACAAAGGATAATGTTATTTTTACACGTATTATTTATTAAATTATGGTTTTAAATATCTGAGAAAAATACGCTGTCCTAGAAATAGTACATATAAAAACATCACTGATAATATGGAATCCTAAAATAATTAAAAACAAAAATTTTAAACTTCAGAGTAAATTTGGATTTAAAAGAAAAATTTTCCATTGCTAGGATTATATCCTAAGAACCCTGAAACACCAATCCAAAAGAATCTATGCACCCCAATGTTCATAGCAGCACAATTTACAATAGCTAAGTGCTGGACGCAACCTAAGTGCCCATCAGTAAATGAATGGATCAAAAACTATGGTACGTTTACACAATGGAATTCTATGCAGCAGAAAGAAAGAAGGAACTCCTTCTTTCTTTCAAAAGGGTATTTTGCAACAGCATGGATGGAACTGAAGAGTATTATACTAAGTGAAATAAGCCAGGCGGTGAAAAACAAATACCACACATTCTCACCTATAAGTGGAACCTAATCAACAAAACAAACAAGCAAGTAAAATACAACTAAAGACATTGAAATTAAGAACAAACTAACAGTAACCAGAGGGGAGAGGGTAGGGGATAATGGGGGGTGGGTAGGGTAAAGGATTTACAGGAACAAATATAAAGGACACATGGACAAAATCAAGAGGGGATGGAAACGGGAGGGAGGTGGGGATGGTGGGTGTGGTGGGGAGGGGGGGTTGAAAAGGCAGAAAACTGTACTTGAACAACAATAAAACTCAAAAGTATTTAATTAATAAAAAAAAAAGAAAAGAAAAATGCCCCACTATACTCTTCCATTTACTTAAGACAGAACTGGGAGAAAAGAAGATTAAAAAAAAAACACACAAAAGGAACCATGACTCTGAGTTTTTCTTTCCAGCCAGTGCTGAGCCACTGGCATCTCTCAGGACAACTGACACAAGCACCGTGAGACCCGTGGCAAGAGAAAGCCCCGTCACAAGGTTCGAAAAGATGAGTTGGGACGCCCTGCTGCCAACCAGAAGATGGTTTTCCCCCCTGCCCCCCCCACACACAGTCTGTGTGCAGGGAGGACATGGGCAACTTCTCCTGGGGTTCTGAGTGTTGCTGTACATGCAAAACGAGGATTACTGATGTCGACAGTACACCCAACGACAAACTGATCTGTACCAAGACCCTAGTAAAGAACTGCATCATGCTCACTGACATCACACCACACTGACAGTGGTACAAGTTCCATTATGCACTGCCCCTGGGCTGCAAGATGGGGGCCAAGTTGACTCCCAAGGAGGAAGAGATTTTAAACCAAAAAAAAGTTCAAAAAACTTCAGAAGAAATATGACGAAAGGAAAAAGAATGCCACAGTCAGCAGTCTTCTCAAGGAGCAGTTCCAGCAGGGCAAGCTTCTTGCGTGTATCACTTCAAGACCACGCTGATGTGGCGACACAACAGATGGCTATGTGCTAGAGGTCAAGGAACTGGAGTTCTGAGGAAAATCAACGGCTGGAAAGGCAAGTAAGTTCTCCTTCCCCCATCTTGGCCGAAAGAAGGAAGAAGAAGAAAACAACATAAAGGTACTAAGGTACAAAGAACGACAAAGATGAAGAGCAAGCCAAAAAGATATCACATAAGTAAAAGAGTATCCAAACTCTTTACTATAAGATTTATTATAAAATACTATAAAACTGTACATTCAATTAACTAAAAATATAAAATTAAAGAAAATCAAAGTTGAAAGCTAAAAATTAAGAATTGAATCTATTAAAAATATGTTTTTTAAAGTCCTTGTTTCCTATGGGGGGTGAGAGTGGGACTAATGGGACATTCAAGTGCTAAAAAACAAAGACTGTGGGTAAAGAATGTACTCATGCTACTGGAATTCAACATTTTATATGAGTAACTTTAAATCAT
The DNA here is from genome assembly GCA_004024845.1 of Tonatia bakeri. Classification (NCBI taxonomy): domain Eukaryota; kingdom Metazoa; phylum Chordata; class Mammalia; order Chiroptera; family Phyllostomidae; genus Tonatia; species Tonatia bakeri. The sequence continues at coordinate 16,769 of PVIA01007817.1, forward strand.
GAAGGCATTAATAATGCCGTACAGGTATCAAAAATCAATTTTACATCTTTTATATCATGCAGCATATTTTGACAGAGTGATCTTAGTTTCTTTACATAGAAATTAGTTGTTTATCGTGAGTTAAGGAGCTTCCACAGTTAGGAGTGCAGTGTGGTGAAGAAATCTACAAAAGTACGCAATTATAGCTGGAGAGAGAATATCACATGAAAACAGTTTTAAGAAAGCTTACTAAGTAGAAGTATTAATTGTAAATATACAATGATACTAAATACATACAAATAAATACACAGAAACATTCAAATAAGTTATTTTTCAAATAAACACCCCTAAAAAGTTTATATTTTTTTTCACTAGGTTGCCACCACTGAAAATAGTTTGCAACTCCTATTTTGCTTCCAAACTAGTTTACAAATCAAATCACACAGGGAAATGTGCCTTGTAACTTTGAAAACTCATTTTGGACCCCAAACAGTATTATCTAGACAAATCATTTAACCAGACCTGAAAAATGATTTTTGGTTGCCAAAATCAAATCCATCCTCAAAGAATGAAGATTTTCCTCTACAGAAATTCCAAATATTCAATAATATCTCAAACTCTGGAAGCAACTCCTAAATAATTCTTTAAATGTTTTAAGAAAAGGCAGAACTTCCACTTCCAGAAAAGATGGAGTAACAGGGACCATGTGTACTCTGCACCTGAAACAACAAAAAATATGGGCAAAATATATTTTCAAAACATGGACATTAGGCAAGAAAGAACAGTGATCCCTGAGAAATGGTAAACAAGCGAGGTGAGCCACACAACTGCCCAAGTTTGCCGCCTAGGTAGTTTCCATACCATAGCGCAGGAAGAGGGAACCCAGGTGGAACTCAACAGACAAACCTGAGTTGAGAGGACTGAGCTGAGAATCTGGGAAGGCCAAGACAGCTAGAGCCAAGACAGTGTACAGTAGTGGAGAAAAAAGAGCTGCACAGAGAAAGAGACCTGCAGGGGATCCTTTGAGTATTCAGCTGAGTACTGGCTGGGTAATGAAAAAAATACAGCTAACATCACAATGGTACAATGCTTCCCCCATTTATACCACTTCCGTTCAACATGCTCCTCGGGATCCCGGCCAGTACAGTAAGACAGCAATGAGAATGTCAAGGCAAGGAAGTAAAATTGTCTTTCTTTTTAATAATATAATTATGTATGTAACAAACAAACACTACAAAACCCTAGAAGTAATGGAGGAAATTAGAAAATTTATTTTTATTTAGTTTATCAGAGTCACAATCATATCAATAAAAACAAACTGTACTCAGCTGAAGAGGTCTCCAATAAAGAAAGGGTTCCAGGAAGAAAAAGTTTAGAGAAGGCTTTTTGAGAGTAAGAAAGAAAATAGTTTGGAAGCCAGAAGCAGAACACTTTATATAAAGCATAGCCTTTATAATGTATGCAGGGGGGGTGGGGGGAGAAAGGGGGAAGTCATATAAAAAATAGAGAAGATCATATGGAAGGCAAAGATTCAAAACCAGAGAATGATAGTTGATGGAAACGGTCTAGGAGCATGGCTCAGACACAGGTGCTTAGATTTCATAGAATAAGAAAGCACAGACTAATAAAGAAGGGAAAAGAAAACAGGATGTAGGAAACGTTTTCTGGGGAGAAATTGGCAACAGGACAACCGACAGGGCGCTATTTTAGTAATCCAGACATAATCTGAAGATGACTTACAATCAGGATAGAAACAAAAATGAGAGATTCAAAGTCCAAAGCCACAGAGAAAAGAGTTAAATGATTTGGCAATGTTTCAAGGGTCTGTGTTTCAGGATTTCAAGATTCAGGTGCTGGGAGGATGGGTTACCAACAATGGGACCCAAAAGACTCAACAATTAACTCTTCAAGAGAGGCGAAGCAGGGGCCCTTCTCCAGCCTCCAGTTACCTTTCTGAAAAGCACCTTGAATGGTAAAGCCAAGATCTAAAACACAGGAGGTTAAAGGAAAACAAGAAAAAAGGACAGTAAAAATACACATTTTAAAGTATGGTAAATAAAAGTCTAGAGAGCGTTCACGCGGGCATCAGTGTTGAGCCCTGGCTCTGTCAGGTTCAGGAAGCACAGGGTGGCGTCACAATGTGCTAAGGCCAATTCACAAGCTGTGTAGGGGGCACAGGGTCCCCTTTTTAAAGTTTTCAAACTAGCCCTTGCTGGTTGAAGTGTGAAGTCTTTTACCTTTTCATTCTCTTATTTTGTTTTGTTTTGTTGTTGTTGTTACTTCAAAGAGTCTTTTCACTATTCTCTTGGTGTTTTAAAAATAACATTTTTGACCCTCTGGGCCCATGTTTCGGCCATATATTGGAACTGTGGGAGCATTAATAGATCTCTCATTATACCAACCCACAGACCCACCTGCACGGTTTAAGCAGAAATTAGTAATTAGTCTGCTCTTTTGTTTAAAGGAATAAAGAGCCAAACTGCAAATAAAAACATCATAAATTTTAAACACTTTGTTGTTATATTTAAAAATATAAAACTGTTACAATGAAAAGAAGGTTGAGTACTTGGTGAAAGATTTGTTTTAAAATCTGTTGTTCATGGTACATCTAAGTGGAGAGAGTCTATACTTAGAAGTCCCATAGAAATACACATCTAGATAAAACAGCTCCTCATAAAAAGGAAATTACTGAGCATTATATACCACCAGCAAGATTTTCACAGAAAGAAAAACATACAGCTCCTTGGAGGGCCCCGGATTCATACGTTACTTTGTGCTTCCTTCCCCCACTTCAGGATCAGGCAGATGCTCAAGACACTCGTCTTGATATACTGACCTGGGCCTAGGATAGGAAGTCTGGGTAACTTCCACTTTTTGAAGTACTTAGTGTGTGCTTAAAAGAAAGACATGCCAAAACAGCACTATAAAAATTGTGGTGTATTTTAAATGCATACATTTAATGAATTAAAACACTTTTGGGAAAAGAATGCAATGTAACTGTACTACTATTCACAAAATGCAGGATTCATAAACATGTTCATTTTTCTTAAACCACAGATGGTATAGTCTAGTAACTGAAACAATTTTAAAGTTATAATCAATACCTTCTTTTAGTCCTGTAAATTCATCTCTTAGACTTTACATCTATTATGTGCAAACCATTCTGCTGGGTGCCACAGAAAAAAACATAGTATAAACTTGTTTTGAGCTCAAGGTATCCAAGAGAGATCCCCTGACAGCTCTCTTTTTTCTAGTTGAGCAACTATAAGTAATTTCTAACAATTATCACTCCACCTATGTCCTGGGGAGGAATTTGGTGGCCTTGTCCCATCTTACTTGCTACCTTCTCCACTCAAGAAGCTTTAATTTTCTTTCTTTCCTGGGTCCTTCTTACATACCTTTTAACAGATTTTCTATTATACCTTAAGATATTGCCTTCTCAACCTTGCCCTGCTTCTATTTTCTCCTTCTTTTCTTTCCAAACATCCAGAAATAAACTACACACTACTATCTCTCTCCCTACCATCCACTATCTCCTTAGCTCCTAACAATCTAGGTCAATAAATGAACATACAGAATTTGTAGCAATCGACAAACCAATATGTCATTAGCATCTTCTGAGTATGATCAGCACTACCAGAGCTTAATCACCTCTTACTGCGAAAAGTATCAAGCTCCTAATGTGCAAAGCTGAGAATCACTGGTTAGCCATCAAGTACAGACACTCCACAATTGTACTTAAAAACAACTTAGTGATAACAGAATGAAAGATGGCAAGAGATAGGGTGGACTGGAGGAAAGGAGACACTAAAGAGTAACAGCCAAGAAAGAGAGGTGAAAGGGGTCACAACAGCAAAAAGTTATTGAACTAAAGATAAATGAAATGAAGGAAAATGGGCTAGATTCCCATTCAATGAGCCTCGGTTAAGAATCAAATTAAATTAAACTAATGCTAGTTCAGTGAACCACTTGGAGAGTTATTAAATATGTAAAGACTTTTAAAGCAGCAGAAATCATCTTAAACAGCAGAAATCGTCTTTCCCGGTGCCTATACCCAGAGACCCTTCTGGGCAATCCTTTCTGATTTCATTCCTTTCACTGGTTCACTATCTGGCCCTCCTGTGATAGATCAGCACTTGCCTCAGGTGATCAAGAGGTCACTTCCTTTACTCTCACCTCCTACAGATAAGCTTAAATGAGTCACCACTTTCTAAAACTCCACCTGAAATCATTTGCATGGTTGTAAGTACTATCTATACTCAAGCAAGCATATTAACTAGAAATGACAAGCATCATTCTGGTTTATGATTATCTTCTTTGAATAGTACTTTATAATGCATTTATGAATTCAAATATATGGAATCACACTATTATTTCTAAGGTCATTTCCAGTTCCAAAATGCAGTATAAACCAAGAGTCTGAGTATGACATTGCACGGTTAGCCTAAGATAGCTGTTGGCCCTGTACCCAACACCAACTTTATAAAGTATACCACAATGCTAGTGATTATTCTCCACATACTGCCTTAAATGTGCTCCTTTGTGTACAGACTGTTCCCTCTGCCTGTAATGTCCTTTTCCTTCAGGACTTTAAGGGGAGTGTCACCTACCCTGGAAAGGCTTTCTTGACCTCAGCTTTGTTGATGACTTTCTTTTTCAACCCAGCCCCATCCCTTGTACTGCCTAAGGTAGCACTTATCACACCAAATGACACTCATCTGGGCCCGTGTCTGCCTCACCCACTTGGCCATGCACTACTTGGGAGCAAAGATCTCTTCGCATCCCATCCTTGTAGTCCTAGCTTCTACCACAACCTTCGGCACATGGTACTCCTCAGACATTCAGTGAAACTGCAGTCATGTGAGTCCTAGTACATGAAACGATTTGAAAAGAAATAACCATCCTGATCATTTCTGCTGATGAAGATTAAAAGGATACTCATTAATAAGTCTTCAATGACTAAATAAAATTTTCAGACAAACTAAAAATTTTCAATATTCATTCTGTAATCTTAAAATGTTTACCTAATAATGTCTGCCTATTAGTGGTTTAATAGAAATTAAAGAAAAATATAACCTGGACACATGTATTTAATTTATTTAAGCCATTAGAATGACTAAGGATATTTTTTAATTCTGTTTTTAGTTTTCTTTCCTAACTTCAAGTGAAAAATATTTACTGAGGACCTACTATGGGTAACTTATAGTGCTAAATACTGGTGATACAAACATGAACAAAATAAGCAAGGCAGTTTTATTCATGCAGCTATGTTCTAGCAGGAAAACAATAGGCAAATATTTAACTACAATTGTATTAAGAGATCTGAGTGTTTAAAAGGAGCACATCTCCTGGTCTGGGCTTGTGGTGATTAGGAAATCACTGAAGAAGTGACATGTAAACCGAGCTCTAAGGACTGAAGAGACATGAACTAAAGTCAGAGTGAGGGCCTTGTAGGCCATGAGAACAGCAAGAGCAAGGAAGAGACCCTGAGTGGGGAGGGATATGCATCTCAAGAGCCAGAAGAGGGTCAGTGTGGCAAGAGTACAGGTAGCAAAGGGGAGACCCACAGGAAGGGAGGAAGAGTCTTCACTGGGCACTCAGAGAACGAGACAGACCAGGTACTTATTGTCATGAAGTTTATATTCCAGAGAGGGGATGCAGAGTTTTGAGGACTCATTAGCTGTTTAAAGTAGGGAAAAATATGATCAGATTTATACTTGCTTTTTAAGTAAATGTTACATATGAGGTATAACATATAGAACAGATATGTAGTTTTAAAAGATTACTCTTGCCACAGTTTCAACAATTCTGAGGCAGAGAATTCTCTACTTATAAAAAAAAACAGGCTCTGCAAAGCTAAGTGATTTATTTGAGATTATTTATTCAAACATTTGAGTGCCTACAATATGGCAGGCATAGCATAGCATGTGCTTGGGGGCGCAGGGCAGAGATGAATGCAACAGTCTTCCTCTTAAGAAACTCACAATCTAGCAAAAGAGACAGATCTTGAAACAAGCTATAGTGTAGTCCATAGCAGTGATGAGTAAAGCATTAGTGTGTAGAAGGAATTCAATCTCCCTAGGAAGAATTAATAATTTCACCTCTGTGTTAAATGGGCATTTTTGTCCATGCTATTAGAGTAGATGAATTTTCAGTCATTCCTGTGCTTGGAACACAGTGGGTACTTGAGCAAATATCTGTAATACAAACCAGCCCAGGACTTTTAATTCCTAGTTCAGTGCCTTTCAGTAAGCACGTGCGCCCCCAACCCTGGAAGAGCGCGCGTTACCTCCCAGGCGCTCTCCCTTCCAGGCTGCTCTCAGAGCCGGTTTACAAACCACACACACAACGCACACAGTCTCATTCAATTAAAGCCAAACTCATTGTGACCCAGCCTGAAAATCCCCAACAATATCCAAACCTAGTTTCTAAAAGCAAATCTTCATTTAGAAGAAATGTTCTTATGAAAACAATCAAGAAAATATGCCACATACTCCTTCATAATACATGATCTCTGTTCTGAAAGGACTTGTATTTTAGTTTCTAATTGGAAAGATAAAACATAGCACATAAAACAAAATGCAAGGTAGCACTTGTTTATTTATTTAAAATATTTATAAATTGCCTGCCACAGGCCAGGACAGAAGCTGTCTTAGGGATGCACACATGAGTAAGAAAGAAGTCTGCCTTCAAGGAACTCACCGTCTCTTGCAGGGGAGCCGACAACGCCTGCCTCCCCGCCCCAAGACAATCAGCGCTGTAACTCAGCAGGCACACACAGAGAACATGGAGGCTGCATACAGATGCCATAGGTTCTATTTCATCAGCCACCTATTCCTATTGGGCAGTGCCCATGCCTTATCAGTTGTTAAATATTTTAATATTACCCCTGATGATAAAACAAATAAACATTATAAGTAATTGCTACATGAAAAAATAACACAAAAAAATAATGTTAAAAGGATTCAGAGGAGATGCTGAGAACTAACATTTAAGGGTGGTCTCGGAATCCCCTGGGTTTCTCATCCAGGAAGGTTAGCATATTTGGTAAAAGAGTTGGTTCTAGGCAAGGAGAATACACTTACCAAAAGGCAAGTGGCTGGGAATACCCAGGTATAGTCCTTCAATTATGTTGAGGATATGGTTTAGAAGTGTGCTGTCCAACATGGTAGCGATTAGCGACATGCGATGACTTAGAACCTGACATGCAGTTAGTCTGAATTGAGATGTGTTAAGTGAAAAATGCACTCCAGATCTCAAAGACTTAACATGAAAAAAAAAAGTAATGCTTCTCAATTTTTTAAACTGATTACATTTACATATTTTAGATATAGTGAAATAAAATGTTATAAAAATCAATTTTATCCTTTCTACTTTTTTGTTTGTTTGTTTTCTTTATCTCTGCACCCCCTTTCTACTTTTTTAAATGTTGGTACAAGAAAAGTTAAAATGACTTTTAATCTATGTCACTCATATTTGTGGTTTGTATTCTGTTTCTACTGGACAGTTCTGGTCTGGAGAACTTTAAATAATAAGCTAAGGAGTTGAAACTCTAGGAGGTTTTCAGACTGAAGGTTTTCAGACTTAAATACCTGGGGTAGATTCGGAGAGGGGACACGAAACATAAACAAAGCACTGTTTCAGGAAGGTTAGTGTGGGGGAATCTGTAGGCTCAAAGACACTAGAGGTAGTTATCAATGTCAAAAAGTAGTGAATGTCAAAGGGTAAGCAGGCTCGGCTGGCAAGTGTACCCTGTCTTTCGAAGTTCACACTGGGTAGAGAGAGCAGGAAGAAATCAAGGGCAGGGTGAGGCGAGAGAAGATGAACAGCTGCAAAAGCTGACCCCAGTCTGGACAACCAAGGTGCACTGCTCAGCAGACTTGGCACCTTCAGCCAACAGATTAGGTTAGATCTAGTCTGCCTCACTGGTAAGGTCTCCCGGGCAGAGGCACAATGCAGAAGGAGAACAGGATCAGGATCCTCTTCAGCAATTTCTGCTCTACCTGTACACAGCAAGACCTCCAACAGTGGGATCAAGTCCTATAGAAGGCAGGAGAAAACAAGGCTACGAGAAACTACAAGATAGCAATAAAATATAAAATCAAAATCTCAGACTCACAACAGTCAATGAATATTTACTGGGAGTCTGCGGTATGCATGAGTCTTGGCTAGGTTCTGGAGACATGGGAAACAAAACAGGTGTAGTCCTCAATCACACTGTGATGAGAGCTATGAAAAAAGAACAGGAGCTCTGAGAGATCTAAATGAAGGTGGAGGCGGTGGGACAAAGTCATAAAGGAAAGCCTCTCTGAGGAAGTGACAATTTAATCTGAACACTGAAGTCGGGTAGGGAGCAGAGGAAGAATAGCCCAAGCCAGGACAGTGGTAGGTACAATAACCTTGAGGCTGGAAAAGGCTTGGGTAACTCAAGGAAGGCACTAAGAGACTGACTGGAGTCAGGTCAGAAAGAGGGGTAGGTGGTAAAAGAAATGAGAAGGCTGAAGAGACAGCTGGAGGCTAGATCTTGCAGAGCCTCATAAGATGAAATATAAAATCCCAAATGACCTGAGTGCATTGGGAAGCCATAAGGGGTGCTGATCAGGAAAGTGGTCAGATCCTGATGGGGTTCTAAGTGCTCCAACTACCTATGCTCCACTCAGCCTAATGAACCTGAGCCAGCTTGGCAGCAAGGGGACAGAAGCCAGTATTTGTAGCTGAGTAGCAGGGTATCAGGTCTGGGATAAAGGAGTTCATTATAAGGCCCTCCAAGTATTCCAGGGTTGCAAGTTTGGGAGAAGGATGGCATCCCTGAAAATTATGGAAAAATCAGATGGAAAAGCTGGTATGGGAGGCAAAGTCAGGCGTAACTTGAAGCACAGTGAGTATGATGCAGTGAAGAATTTCAGCAGGTAAGCATGGATGTTATTTGGATTATGGAAGATAGAACAGGCATGGACATGCAGGTAGGTAGATAGAGAGGTGATAGATATTCTAAGTACCAAAAGTAAATAATATTTTCAAGGAATAGAAAAAGAGAAAAATAAAACAAGGACAACAAAAGGAGCCCTAGCCTGATCCTTGGTGTTATCTCCGGGACACAGGTCAGGAGAAAAGTGTATCAGAAGGGATATAGCATGAGGGGATTTTGCAGGGGATGGAAGGGTGATGTAACTGTCCAGTGGCCTGATTGTGGCAGTGCTTACAAGAGCCTATATATGTTTTAACATTCACAGAACTAAATACACACTAAAAGTCAATGCTGCTATGTACTATTTTACAATTTAAAAATTAAAAATTTAAAGTAAAAAGGACTGGCTGCTAAAGGGAAACAGAAAAAGATGCTGTAAGAAATTTAACTATTAGCTAATTTCTAACCTTGGGAAAAACCTCAGTGAGTAGCAAGGTTAGGAGCCAGACTGCAGAGTAGTAAAAGGAAGCAGTCATCGTAGCCTCCCTTTCAGAACTTGAGGTGAAAGGAAGAACAGAATGGTACAGCAGCTCAAACAGATGAGCAGAACTGGGAGACTGAGCAAACTGGCAGAGCCAAACTTCCAAGACCATGAGCTGTTCCATTTAAGTGTTCTTCTAGAATATGTGTCTTATACATGAACTATTCACATTTTTCTTGTCCCATTAAACTAAAACTGCTAAAATGAACCTGAAGTTATTACATTTTTAACTCTGCTCCTTAGTCAACTTATATTTACTGTGTCCCTGCTATGTGCAAAGCACTGTGCTAGATGCAAAAGTTCGTGGTCTCTGGAGAACACACGGGATTAATCACAACAGCAAGGTAGTGTAGCAGAGATCTGCACAAAGGGCTCTGAAAGCCTTGACCTCTAAATTAAATGCATTCTATTTACCTTTGTAAAAATTAAACAGGGAGGAAATAAAAACAATGCATAGATGTGCTTTGGTACAAATTTTCTTAGTTTTTTTTTAAAGGCTAAGAATGAGTTTAACATTAAGTTCTTAAATTAGGTATGGGCAACCTAATTATCAGTGGCATTTCCCTTTAATATTTCTCTCTACTTTTCAGTGCCCTTCCCGTATATTTTCCCCTGGATAATTTAGGGGGCAAAATGGAACAACTGCCAGCTTTGAAACTAGACAGACTTGAGGCTAAATCTATGACCCTGAACTTCCTAGCTGTGTGGCTCTTGGAGGCTCTTTTTCTCATCCATAAAACAGTAATGATACCTACCCCACAGGCTTGGGTTGAGGTGAGGGTTAGAAAAAAAATATGGGAAGCATGCAATAAATGTGTCACTACTATTTGAACAAATGATATTTTTTATTTTAAAATTTTTTAAGTGCTTCCTTTCAAAGGAGGAAAAATATTATTTTGTTTCAAGGGCATGACATTTATCTGCTACCTTAGAAAAGTAGCTCTCGAGAATTTCTTCTTCAGTCCTACCACAAACTATTCTGCTCAAATAATGTGTGGGACAAGTCCTCAAAATCGGCAAAGAACTAAGGAAGTGTAAAGGTGTCCCAAGTGGGACAAGCCAGTCTGATCTGTGTTCTCAATACTTGCCCCAGTGAAGGAACCTATTATATTCACAGCCCTCCCACTACCTACCTACAGAAACACTACACACTGTGTCAGTGCAAGACAATGAGCTCAAAGTTCTGCCTTTTAAGAGGCATTTGTGTAACTCCACGAAAAGAATAAGTACAGTTTCAAAGCTAAAATCACGAATGCTTCTCCGAACCAATAGGAAACTATCATCCTACTGAAATTCCCTACATCAATGAAAGAAACAGTCTCTACCGTTAATGCTAAGATACCCCTTATTTCAGTATGATTAACTGCTGTGGGGGGAGGGGCGGAGCGCCAACTAATGACGTTTTATTCACTGACTATGGAGAAACATCTCTGGCAAATTTTGTTGTATAATTTTGCTTGTATTGTAATACAAACACAAACTTGAAGTCTGCCTAATCCCTTGGTCAATCTCTAACACAGATGCTAAATGCAATAAAATAGCTAAAACATACATGAGAAAGCAAGGATTCTTAAAAGACCCAGACTGGTACCCCGTGCCCAAAGAACTGAGGATGGGCTGGTTCTTAACGCGCCTCACAGAGGCTCCCAATACTGGGTGTCTAGAGACACCAGAGTGTATCCTGGGCCCACCGTGGGCTGCCTAATGACCCCGCTGGTTTGAAACTAAAGGGGGGCTCAACCAAAGGAAGGCAAAAAACACTCCTCGGGTTGTTTCGTCCAATGGTCCAATGTTATTCCCCTTGTTTTTTCGTGGGAAGACTGAATTGCCCGTCGAAAATGGCCACATACGCAGGGCTCTGGGATGATGGAGTGAGGGATGGAGGGGTGGAGGGATGGAGGGGTGGAGGAGTGGAGGGGTGGGACTCCCGGCCCGGATTAAGCAGAACACAATCACTCCGTCACGCAGGTCCCGCACACAGACAGGAACCCGGAGGCTCCAAGGCCTGACACGTCCCTCGGACACGAACCTCCGAGGGCCTCGACTCCACGAAGCGACAGGGACCCTCCCTGCCCAGACCCCCCCCCCCCGCACCCCGCACGGCGAAGGGAAGCGAACCCGACCCGACCAGCCCACCCGGAAGCCCTCCCCAGCTCACACCTGCCGGCGCGTGACGCCCACAGCCGCGCGCGCCCGCCCGTCCGTCCCGGCCCTGCCATTCGGGGCTCCCCTTCTCCGTGGACCGCACGTCGCCCGCGTTCCTCCGAGCCCCGAGGTCAAACCCACCAGACTCCCGCCCCCACGGAGCACGCGCTCAACGCCCCAGCCCCCGCCAAGCCCCGCGCGCGCGCGCTCACGCCCCTCCCGGCCCTCTCCCCGCCGCGCTCGCTCACTCGCGAGGACTAGCACAGTCTGCACCTCAGCTTGACAGGCCGGCCCGCGCCGCGCGCTCCCGCGAGCGTTCTCGCCCACCCGGCCACCCAGTTCTGACTTGCGGTGTGCGGGGGAGGGGAAGAGCGGCAGTGGCCGTCGGTCCTCACTCACCGCCGAGCCGTGCCGGTTCCGAGTGCTCGGCGTTCCGCTGTGAGGCGATGCGCTGCGATGTGCGCGGTCCCCGCTTCTCCGCTGGGTTGTGGAGGCGACGCAGTAGGGGGGACTGAGGAGAGCGGGGGTCAGTCCCGCCCGCTTCACCTCCCAGAAACACGGGGACCCCAGAAACTAAAAACAAAATAAACAAACTTTCCCCTCCGCCTCCCTCCCCCAAAACCACAACACAAACACTCGGAGGCCTGCCCACAGCCTCACTCTATTGGCCGATGGGAGGATGTCTCAGGCTGTCACTGGCTAATTTTTGTGCTCGTCAACATTACGCTCCGCCCCTCCAATTCCTCGCCGCGGCCGTCATCCCTCATTGGTCAAGCGCTTCCCGTTTGAAGAGCTAGGATTGGCTGAGCTGCCTGCGCCAATCACTCGGGGACACACCCCCTTAGCATCCCAGAGGCCGCTTCCTTGGTCGCGGACCCGGAGAGACGAAGGGGAAACTAGAGCATGATGGCGGCCGAACTCATTTGTCGCAACCATGGTCTTTTTTCCTTTTTTTTTAGCTCACTAGTGACAGGCCTTCGCGCAATATCCCCTAAGTTCCTTTCTCCATCCCGTACTGCCTAATAACGGAATGTATACGTGCCGGCTCCTTGATTTATCGCCACCGAAATGCTGAGTGTGGGCTGGTTATGCGTCATTGGGCGGTCTGGATGTCACTCCCTAGTTAAATCCTCGAACTATTGGTGGAAAGGCAAGAAAGCCCGTCCAACAACAAGAGCCAATGCCATTGGTTTGACTCCACTGAGTTTTTTTTCCAGGCACCTCATTGGGCAAATAAACTCGTCAGTCAGCTCTGGATTCGCCGTGGTACAGTTAATTGTTAGCTAGGTGGTGTGGATGACTCTGGTCTTTTGGCCTGTAGTTGGCGGTTCTTGCGTGCCCACTATATGCCAAATACTGTTCAGAGGCCTTTACAGGGATTGTCTGGTTAAACCTGTGAGTTTTACATCTCCACATTTTACAGATGGGAAACAAAGGTGCCAGAGAGGTTGGGAAACTTGCCCAAGGTCACCCAGATAGAAAACAGTTGAGCTCGGCATTTGGTCCTAGATCTGATTCCAGAGCCTTCTTTCTTCTCATTGTACTTCAGTGCCTCTCTCTTAAGCCAGAGTCATACCTGTCAGCCAATCCAACATCTTTAAAAATTTTCATTCAAAATCCAATTTTCTCAATCAGTTTCTAGAAGTGACACTGTTGGGAACTAAAGCTATGAAGAGGTTTCATTGCCTCCGCACATCCTCTTTTCCAGGGCCCATTCCTCCTCACCCTAAAATAAACAATCTTGGTGCTTCCTGACCAGAATCCCATCTATCTGTATGTTCATTTTCTCAGCTTTATAAATGGACATTTCTTCCATCCCTGTGTGCCAAACCCACCTCCTCATCCCCACCCCATCTTTAGAGAGAGTCCTCAAGAGCTGGAAGCAAGGACGAACAGTCTGAAAAGAGAGAAAGAATAAATTGCTTTACAAATAAATAATTAACTGCATGCAAAGGGAACAGCCCTTCAGCTCTTGGAAAGCTTCCAGAGTCACCCTGATGCCGTGCAAAACGTATGCTCCTGGCTCTTGGCCATTGGATTCTTTCTCTGTGGCAGCTTACAGTGAAGTGAATCCAACATTCCAGCCAGAGGAGGGCAGGATGCTTAGGACCCATTGCCAGAGAGCCAGCCTCAGCCTCGGGCTGAAATGATCTCCAGGAGTACAGTGCTGGACTCTAGCCTGCATTCCTCCGTCTCAAGTAATTAACATTTTACCATCCCAAATCCCCATCCCTTGTAGCTTCAGTGGGATCAACGCCCTTGTTTCACTTCCTGATCCAAGCTGTTGTGTAACCTCATTGGCACTGCTTTAATAATAAAACAACCACTGTAACACAGTAATGATGCTCAACACTTCAAGCCTTTCAGCAGAGAAAGACAATGCATTTCACGAACATCAAATAAGATTAAATGACAGGTATCCCTAGGACAACTGATGGCAGAAAATCATGAGTCAAATTCTAATAAAGGTCCTAAAATCCTGAATCCTTATAACCACACACACACACCTCATATTAACATTCCAATATGGGTTTTGAGCTAGAAAACACAATGAACGAGAAGTGCTCAGGCTCCAAAACCTTCCTTATCTTTACAGTTGGTTGTTTGCATCTCCATTTTAACCCTTACACTAGTACTTGATTTCATAGTTAATTGTTGGACACATCTGTCTCCCCCAACTCAGCTGTAAATTTCTTGAAAACAAATGGTGTCCTTTTCATTTTTGTCTCTCTTAAATTGCTCTGATTGTTAAAGTATCTCCAAATAACAATTGTTCAGCAAATGAAACCTAGCTGGAGGGATATGACAGAACTGCAGCCGTCCTACTTCAGGCACGTCAGAGAAGGCAGGGTTCTTCAAAAAGACAATACTGCTGGGAAGAACAGAAGGCAGAAGGAACCGAGGAAAACCAAATATGAGCTGGATTGACCCCGTCAAAGAAGCCATAGGGATGAATCCAAAGAAGCTGAGCAGGACTGTTGAGGACAGGACATGGTGGACATCCATCACTGCTTAATAGGGTCTCCAGAAATTGGAGCCGACTCAATGGCACGTAAGGCATGTAAACACATAGAAATGTTTATTCAGCCTGTTGGCCCTTTCCTAAGGTACAAAGGCTACACAGATTGATAAAACACTTCTGCCTTCAGGGACCTCAGCCTAGTGGGGGTGACCAACAGGTAAACAAATAATCACAGTGCAGGTGGCTTGAAGCACATGGGAAGGACACAGCTCAATCTTGGATAGACAGGGATGACTTCCCAGAAGAACTGACATCTACAAGGTGAACTGAAGGGGGAATTGTGGTTAGCTAAGTCAGAGACTGGCAGTGTGTGATGACTTGGCACGTTTGCTCTCAGAGGGCCGGAAGCAGGATAGGAATATCCAGGAGCGACCAAATTTTCTTCCTATAACCTTTGTCTTTGAGGGCCTTCAGCTGTCTGTCCGCTCCATCTCGTGTACTTCCCTCCCCAGGAGAGAGCAGGAGGTTGGAAATCCTGTCATGTTTGCTTATTCGAGAACAGGAAAATAATTTTCAGATAAGATTGCTGGTTTTTTTTTTTTCTTGAACATAAAAGTAACATTGAGTAAAGATTTCAAACAATACCAAAAGTTTTACAGTAGACAATAAAATCTCCCCCAAATCCCACTACTAGAGCCAACCACCATTAGGGAGAGTGTCTTCCCAGAATCTTTTATGAATAGACTCACACAGGGATTTCTTCCAACAGCGGGGTGTGGTTTAGGGTCTTGTCTGCACTCTGAAAGCTCTCATTACTCAGAACTGAAACTTTGGAAGGAACCTGTCCTCACTTTCTATACTTATAGGAGGGAAGCCAATAAATCAACCTAATATTTATTGTAGAGGATGATGGTTTCAAATTCCCATTGCAGCAAATGACAAATTACCACCTGTTACAGGACTTTGGGGCTTGCTCAGCCTCCTGCAGAGTTGGTGGATGGCGGGGCTGCTGTGCCTGCTGCTCCAGGGCTCACCAGCACGCCATGGTGGCTATAGAGTCAACCCATGCCTAGAAAGCCCAGGTCAAAGAGTGACATGCTAGGGTACTGTCCTATGCTCTTTATCATTTCTTCTCTGCATGCTACTTGGAGAAAATATTTTTTGTTTGTTCCAACCCACCTGGATTAGAGAGTAAAAAGACTTGTCAAGCCCCGCACACCTGTATACAGGCCAAGTACAGTGTGTTCTTGGAACGCTATACTATTCTTAGGGCTCTATATGTGGTGCTCTATGCAGCTGGCTTTTTGCTGGAGGGAAAGACAGATTTAATGAGTGATAGCTGCCTTGGATGGCTACCAAAAGTGCTCTAAGCCATTCCAAGCAACAGGCCTTCCTTTTTTGCCTTCAGCGAGTGTTCTGTGATCCCTGAGCACACTGGATAAAATCCAATGCAACAGGAATGTTCTGCAAACGATTCTGGAATGACCCACAAGCTTGGGGTGACGTAACCAGCTGGAGCTGCTCCAGTTCTGACTTTTGTGGCACAGAACTCCCTCTACCCTTTGCACTGGCCCATTGCTATGAGACATTTGGAAGTGTTTGCAAAGCATTCTTCAATTCTTCCAAACATTATAAACACAGGAAGATCCCTGCAGAGGAACCTTATCCAAAAAGACGAGAGGACAGGGGATAGCTGATACTGCTCACTTGGGCAGTGGGCGTGGCCACAGCCAAGGCCAAGAGCAGTAGGGGAGGGGAACTTTCTAGAGGGTGCTGATTACAGAGGACATGCTTATAAGTGTTTATTACATGTCTGGTAGCATTTATTGTGCAACAAAACCCTTGTGACAAACCCTGTGCCACTTCTAAATCACCTCTCATTTCTTGTGACCACACTTCCTGAAAAGCTCGGAGTGAAGGAGCAGATGCCGAACTGCTCCGGGGTGTGCCGGCCGATGCTAGACCCACAGGAGTTTCCCAAGAGGACAGGGGCGGCGGTTGTTAACAACAGCTACCCTTTTGTGAATACTTGCTGTGTGTCAAGACTCTGTGTGGGAGTTTTACATGCATCCTGGCCGTTGCTCACTGAAACAAATGTGGTTTTCCCTATTTCCAGGTAGGGAAACTGAGGTACTGAAGGGCTGGCTAACTTGCTCCAGGTCACCACAGGTAATAACCTTACAGTTGAACCCAGGTAGTCTGGTCTGACTCTAGAGTAAACCCCTTTCCATGCTGCTGCGTTGCTCCTGAGATGGCTGTCTTAAGAAAGCCGCAGTATTTCTGGGGGGACAACCGGCCTCCCAATAAACTAGCCTCTATGAGCCTGACCCGTGCTCCTTTCCCTGCAGACTCAGGGAGAGAGGAGCACCCTTTCTGACTAAATTACTTCCCCTGATGGTCTTTCCTCCATTTCCTAATTGAGATCTGGCTCTTTCACTCCCCCTAATCAAAATTCCTTCCTTCCTTCTTCCCTCCCTCCCTCCCTCTCTCCTTTCCTTCCCCTTTTTCTTCTATTTCCTTGTCTTAGCTTTAAAACCTGGGGCCGTCTCCACCATGGGTCCTCCCTCATTCTTTAAACTAGCTTCTAGCCCTAACTCTGCTGAAATTCATTTCTCTAAGTGCATCTATGACCTCTTGGTGGCCAAGATCCATGAGACTTTCTCAGTCCTTGTTTCCATGGCTTCACACTATGTTTTACCCTGAGAATCTTCTCTTGGCTTCCCAAAATAGCCAGATTCCCTCCCACCTCTACAACTGTGCATGCCCTTTTTCATACCACCTCTTTCTCTTAGCTTCTTCAAAGAAATCTGTCCATTCTTCTCTCCTTATGTCACCCTTCTGGGGGTGTGGGGGTGGGTTGGGGAGCTGGGCCATTGTCCTGCCTTCCCCTCTAAGGCTGTGATTTTCATGTCTCCATCTCCAGCCTTCCTTCTGCAGCCCGCCTACTGTGTGACCTTGTGCAAGTCACATGAACTGTCTGAGCTTCAGGTTCCTCATTTCTAAAATGTATACATATTTTATATATTTATATGTATATATACACACACACGTGTTATCGTAGACTTTAAGATAATGATAAAACTTACTATGCCAGGCAGGACTAGCTACATAATCTGTGGCCATGCAAAAGGAAAACATGGGGCTTCTTTTTCCAAAATTATTAAGAATTTCAAGACAGTAACAGCAGAGCATTAAACCAAATGTGGGCCTTTTTGCCTCTGAGGCTCGTGGCACTACGCAGGCTGCATGCCCATGAAGCCAGTCTGCTGCCAGGCACTGCTCTCAAAATCGTGTGTGTATGAATTTATTCAATCTTCACCACAACCTGATGAGATAGGTGTGGATGAGGAAACTAAGGCAGAGGTAGGTTAAGTAACTGTCAAAGGTCACAGTTTTTAATTGCCATAGTTGAGAAAAACACCACCTGTCTGGTGGACGTGGTTGTGACATTCACACAGAGAATGATGGCTCCCTCCGGGAGAACCCTCAGGAGGATGTCCTGGTGGCCCCCCGGCTGGGCCACATCTGTTCTGTCCTCAGTGAGTTTGCACATGCGGTTTCTGCTGCCCAGGATGCCCCTTCTTCCTTCCCTGCACTTCCATTCAAGCCCCTCTCCTCTCAGGGGCCGCTGGAGCAGAGAAGCCAGGCTGACATCTTCCCCGCCCAGATCCTCTCAGGCCCCTGTGTGGGGTCAGGCCCACCCCCAGCCTGGCCGTGGGGATTATGTCGAGCCTCCAGAGTTTACCTTCTCAAGACTCGCTAATAACCAATCCTATAAGGCTAGTGAGAACATGTTATTTAAATCTTTCTCCACAACATTACAATAGCTTGTGATAGACTATCTCACCCACCAGACTGAGAGGCTTTGAGAGCAGATACTATATTTGAATCTTCATTATGTCTTTAATACTTACAATTCTCTTGAAAGAATTCTTTTTAGCCTCTGGACCTTTTTCTGAGAGGTCTTGCCTCCTCTTCTCTTCCCCTATTTATTCCTCAGGTGTCAGTCAGCTCAGACATCACCTTCTCCTCCAGGAAGCCTTCCCTGACCTCCACCCCCAGGTTGATTTTAGTGCCTCTTCTGGGCTTCCACACTCTCGTTGCTCCCCCATCATAACACTGCCTCCCTGGGTTCATCACCCCGACCAGGTTATGAATGTCGTGAGTACAGACTAGTTCCGTCTTATTACAGTGTCTGGGGCACAGCACATTCTCAATGCTTGTTTGAATGAACAGATGAATGACTGAATAAAAGGAAATGTCAAATATTGTTTAAAACTCCAGGCTCTTTGTGGCCCTCAGCACAGGGCTGGGCACCCAATGGATACGTATGTAAACTTATGAAATGGTTGGAAACCAAGGACAACTCCATAATTTCTGCTAAGAAGAGGCAGCAATCTGGTAGGGGGTGAATGGTCGGGGCATTCCTCTTGACAGCATGATGAGAAAGCAAGGATCCCAGGTGTGCCAGTGGGGAGTTAGCATTGGGAGTGTGGGGGAAGGGTGGCCTGGGCCAGGGGTCGGCAAACCAGGGCTCGTGGGCCAAATCCAGCCATATTTTTGCGTGGTCTGTGAGCTAAGAATAATTTTTATGTTTTTAATGGTTGAAAAAAAGGAAAAGAATAATATTGTGTGGCATGTGGGAGTTATATTGAAATACATGTTTGTGTCCAGTGTCACTGGAACATGGCCACGCCCACTCGCTTACACAGTGTGGTTGTTCACTGTCACAGCAGCAGGAGTTGTGACAGACACTGTGTGTCTGCACAGCCTGAAATATTTACCATCTGGCCCTTTACAGAAAACGTTCGTCAGCCCCTGGCCTCTGCCATCTTACCTGGAGGAAGAAGGGAATGTGCCGCGAGCTGGCCACAAGGTGTCAGCATTTCACAGCAGTGGATTCAGCCCGTGCGCTCCTCTAGGAAACCACAGGCGGGCCTGGCCCCGGGGCTCCTCCCTCCCCGGTCTGGCCGGATCCGTAAGGAGGGCGCAGGACTGGTTTGAGAAGCGCAGTGGCTTGGTGCGGGTTGGCAGGGTTTTCTAGATATGCTCTTTCCTTGTTTTTGGTTTAATTCGTATTTTATATGTGAGGGATTCTCCAAACAAACTAAAATAGTTAATTTTACCCAAAACTATAAATCAAGAACAGTTGTGGGACTTTTGCACAGCCAGGTAGGACTGTGGCCCTCTTCCGCGCCTGGAACCAACAAACCCACGGAGCCAAGGCAGGGACAGGTGTGCGAGAGGCAGTGGGGCTCATACATGGCACCTCTGGCCGGTTTTCTCCATTTTCTTTCAAAACTTTTAAAGCCTAGAGACTTCCCCTGGGTGGGCAGCCATGTAGCCCTGGGTGCCAACTACTCAACGTGAAGGTGGGAAGGGTACAGGGAGGGAGCAAGGAGGAGAAGCCAGGAGAGCTGTCCCGAGAGGGAAATGAAACAGCCGCCTATATAACACACCACCTGAAGCACCTGGGGTTATAGGCTCCTCCCACGTGTCGGCTGTGGTGCTAAGTGCTTTACTCCCCAGGACTTGCCCATTCGGAAGACTGTCCTCTCATCACATGCCTCAGCTAAGATCACAGCAAGCAGCATGCCCCCACCCCACCCTAAATCCACCAGTTCCGCCAGGACCTTCCTCGCTCACCATGCACCCCCAGGCCTCCTGCACAGTAAACCTCCATTGAATGAACACATGAATACTAACTACTGCAGTGAAGTGCCTTTCCTGGTCTAATCCCTCCACTCCCAGGAAGAGATGAACCCGGGGGTCCACACTGCACGCAGGAAGTAAGAATCACAGGACACAGTTCTTGGTTCTTAGCATGGGATGGGCCCTCTCCCTTGCTGGTACCCAGAGGACCGTGGCCTCTGTGGTCACACTGCCTGTTCTTGCCTTTTCCTCCTCCAGGCTTCTCACCCACTTGCTGGCTTCCATGGCAGGTCCTAGCCAGTCTCCTATGACATGACACCAGTTCCTGGAGATGCTTTTTGGAGGCTGCAGACAATGCCTAACTTCTAGCCACCTTTCTATTGAAAACTTGCCTCCAGCTGGCTGTCACTTGAAGAGGCCACATGACAGTGCTCTAGGAGGGTCTGGACAATCAGATTCTAGTCCTTCCCTTAACTTGTTGGTGACCTTGGTCAAATTTCTTCACTTCATGGCCTATCTCTTCCTCCCATGCTTTTGTGTTAGCCTTTTGAACGGCAGTGTGCAGACAGGGTCTTCCCTGAGCAGCCCGGAGGCCTGGGCCCACCCATTCTGGAGTGATGGGAGATGAAGACTGTCCACCGAGGACACGCGTGGAAAGAAGGAGCTTTCCCAGAGGAATGGGGTGGGCCAGGAAGGACTTTCGATAAACCCAGTCCTTACGAAATTAAAGAGCGGAGAGCAGAATCCTGTTTGGCTTCCAGGTGGTCTCAGAAGTCCAGGACAAGATGGAAAGGGTCCCGATCGATTCTGGAGGCCCTGGCACCCCTACATTGATCAGCCTGGTCTATTCTCTCTATCAAGTGACTGTCAAGTTTTTAATCATTTAACAAATAGGTGTTAGGCAGATACAGGCCTTCTGGCTCGGGAGCCCCAAGGACAGAACGGGTACGTACTGCGCCATTGGCAGCACATGCTGCCAGAGTGGGTACCAGGAAGCAGGGCCTTCCTTGATTCATAGCTGACAAGGCAAAGGTTCGCAGGGAAGCTGAGAAGTTCAGGGCATCCTAGCTCTTCTAGGCCTTCTGGCTGATACAGCGATTTCTCAGCCTAAGAACACTCTCCACCTCTACCTGCCACCTCTCAGCCTTAAGGTATGCGTCCTTGCAAACCTTGTCTGGTTCAGCTCGCTGAGCCTGGGGTGCTTGCTCTGCACCAAAGCTCCCACCACTGAAACAGCAGCGCAGATGATCTCGGTGACAGCCGCTGGGTCCTATAGGCAGGGAGGCTGACTGGTGCACAGCCAGATGACAAACTATATGCATAGTGCATGGTGGGGCTAATTAGCTGCTGAGGGCCTTTGCGGGTGTTCACTCAGAGTGTAGTCCTGACGCTCCAGGTAGTAACTCCCATCTGGTCCGACCTGAGGAGCGTGGAAGACTCTCTGCCGTAGGTCCTGGCTGCCTTCTGAGGTGGGGATGCTGCTGGGCACACACAGGTATGTCCAAGTATGTTTTCCGCGCAGGACTTAACTGAGACTGAAGGAAGCGGACAGATTGGGAGGAAATGTGATAGGGCACTGAGTGGAGCAAGGCAAGATGTGTGTGCGTAAAGACACCGGTTCTGGGGGGTGGGGGTGGGGACCAGGCAGTGCGAAGTGGACAAAGTAACTGGAACGGAGATGGAAGATGCTATTGTGTCAGTCACAGAAAGCACAGCCTTTGACAGGCCAGCCAGACCCCTGGGCCGAAGCACTGTTTTAGGGAGATGCACATGAAAGCACTCTGGGGTCCTTCAGGGCTGCAAAGCAGAGTCCTTCTCCGCTGGAGTGATTCGACCTCTCCCCTTCACCCTGGAGGACATGCGACGTCTGCAGACATTTTTCCAAAGCATTAAGTACAGTGACTGGCAATATTAGGCGCTCAATAAATTTAAAAAGGAAAAAGCAGCATAGTAAAGGGGGGGAAGCCCACTCCCCCTGTTTCTTCCACATCTCAAGGCTGCCTTTTCATCTAGACTTTCTATTAGGTTCTACACAGACAGAGGTCCATGGTGTTAGCAGAGGCTGTCTTGAAAGCACCTTTGAAGGATCAGGGTTAGGACCAACCACACCTGAGGACAGACATCTGGTAAGGGACTGGGAACTTCTGCCAAATCTCAAGGGGAAGCCTCCAGTGCCATGCAGGAGTCCCTTGCTTCCTGTCCTGTGGGGCAGGATCCAGGGTGGCGACAGCCCCAGGGACTCAGTCCTCGGGCACCTCTGCTCCTAGGAAGTCAGCTTTCCCAAGCAGCCACACCTCCTGTGGACACTCAACCTGCAGAAGCCAGACTCAGAAAGTGGGCAGCTTGCTCATGGTGGTGGGATGGGGGCAGCGAAGCCAGCCCCGCACCGAGTGCTCTCATCCCTGTTCCTCCCCAGCCCTTCTGCCACGACCAGCCTTGTGCGAGCTGCTGCAGAGGAACCAAGGGCATGATCCACCCTTGAACTTGCAATCCAACTGGGAAGGCCAGATGTCCCTTGAGATTCGACGAGGGAATATTTCACGAAGCGAGTGCAAGCGCTGGAACAGAGGGCGGACACGCTAAGAACTGAGGAGCCAAGAAGCAGAACAGAGTGGGCTTGTGCTGAGGGAGACAAAGGAACCTTAGGAGCTGCATTTTGGGACTTCAGGATCCCCAGCAATCTTTGGACTACCGTCTCTTCACAAGCACCTCAGGGATGGAGGGGGCCCGGAGGCAGTCTTGTCCAAACCCTGGTAAGGGGACGAGGAGGCTGGGACTGCGGTGGGAGGGGCCTCCCAGGCCAGCACTCTTCCTCATTCCACTGTGTTCACCTCCCACCCTCTGTTCCTGAGAAGGAAATGAGATGACCCCACCTTGACACAAGGGGAAACTGGGCCAGGGCTGCAGTGATGTGGAACTTCCAATCTGGACCCTCCTCCATGTCAGGACAGGGAGGGACCGGGCCTGCTCCAGGGCAGGAGAAGGGGGGAGGGGCAGAGGCTGCTTTTCTCGCAGAAGACGCACCAGAAGCCCTCGCAGCAGAATCGCTTTGGAGCTGGTTCCTCCCTGGCCTCCTCCCATGTCCCCAGAGAGGTCCCCTCTCCTCATGGATGATGATCTCCTTTCCCCATTGCAATTTACCGCCTTGTGTTCCACACTGTCAAGGTGACCGCTTGGAGCTGAGGTGCAGCACCGCCACATCCCCCAGTTTCCCATCTCTCCCGCCCTCCCCTTCCAGAATAAGCACGTGCCACATCGCCAGGCCTTGGTGCATAAGGAAGCACTTCCCAGAAAGTGTTTAATCCTCACAAAAGCTCAGGGAGGTGGGTCAGGGTCTAACCTCAGGATGAACAGAGGAGCCTTGGGAACCAGGTTCATCCGCATCCCCCCCACACCCCCTCCCACCTCCACCAGGTTCTTCTCCAACGACCCCACTGTACTGTCCACTTCCTGCTCCTCAAAGAACCTCTGGTTCGCCTCAGTGCAGCCAGGCCCCCCTTGTACCAGCCTCCTCCCGACGCCTGGTCCCCTCCCCCAGGTGCTGCTGGTGTCCCAGGATTTTGCAGAAGGAAAGACACAGGACAAGTGTTTGGTTCGAAAGTGAGAGGCTGAGTGGCCGAGCGGCCTGGTGCATTCACGGGTTCACGGCAGTGGCTCCGACCCCCAGTACTCCCCTAGGGGGCCCTGCTCACAGAGCCTGCAAGTCGGCGGCTTCTCTGGTGTGCATTCTCAAACTCTCTCCTCAGACACCCCAGTTACCCCAGTGGGGTGGGAGCAGTATATGATTCTAGGCAGATCTCTGGCCTGGTGCTGTGGCCCTTAGACCCTTTGGAGAGGCTGAGGGTCTTAAACACAGCCTGACTTTTAGCTGGGGGCTAAGGCTGGTCTTTGGCTAAAATGTAACTAGAGAAGGGACCTAAGTAAGTCCTGGCTGGTAAAGGGGTTCACAAACCACCTCAGGTGGGGAGTGGGGGTGGGGAGGGCAAGCGCTCCTGTCCAGCGGGCCCAGCCTCCCACACCACTGAAATCCACTCCTTGGCTAAGCTCTCTCCCGGCTTTGGGCTGCAAATCAAGGCATGTTAAGGGGAGGGAACAGCCCCAGGGAAAGGCACAAAAAGAAACCAGTAATGGCTTGCAGCGGGTGACAGCCAAGGAGGCCTGGACCCCTGGGGCAGAGAGAGGGTGCCCAGATGGGGCAAAGTGAGGGAAAGAAAGGAGACCTCAGGACAAGGGCTAGTCAACAGTGTCAAGTTCTCCCACTGTCTCCCGGGGAGAGAGCTTCCCCTGGATCCATTCGGAGTCTAGTGCAGGAGCCTGCTGGCACCAACTGAAGGCCCCAGGAGCCAGTAACCTGGCTGACCTAGCATCTTCTACATTCAGTTCAGAGGCTAGAGCAAGACTCGGTCCCTGGCCCAAAGCCCTGTCTTCTTCCCTTTTATTCCACCAAACCTGGGGCGGGGGATGGGGGTGGGCAGAAACACCAGGAAGCCCAAGGAAGGAGAAGTCAGGGGGCTGGGGCTGCCCTGGAGACCCTGTCACACTAAGGCATAAGGATATGGGCTCACCCCATCTGGGGCCCTGCAGGGCGAGGCTGGCCCAGTGAGAGAAGGGGGTCGGGTGTAAAAGAGAGTGGACACTTGTCAAGCTTCCACTTCATGTAAACAAGGAGGAGTGACCCCTGCCCAGCCACCGACAGTCTTGTGGAGGCATATGACTGCCTTGAGACGCGGCAACCCCTCATATCTGGGATCCAGGGTCCTTAAGGTCAGGATGGAGGCTGCTGGGCAGGAGGACAGTGGGGGTCCGATGTGCAAACTGGTGCAGAGTTTCACCTGTGTTCTCCACAGGACAGGACAGCGGGGCACCCACAGGTCCTGCCACCACTGGCCTGTGGCTCAGGAAATCACGCAGTTGCTGGTCTTGGCAGGACTGGGACTTGTTTTACCTGCAGAGACAAGGGACACAGGCAGGGAAGGATGTAAGTGAAGTGCTCAGTGGACTTGCCTCCAGCCCCTGTCCTGTGCATGCGCACTGGGCGCACCTCAGTGGCCGGGACCATAGGCTCAGGGAGGCGGTTTTCACATGCAGGGTGGAGGGAATACATTTCAGGGAAAGGAAGGGGAGAGAGGACTATGTTCCTGCAGTCCAGAGAAGCACAGGTCTCCTCTTCCCAGGCCCCTTCCGTACACTCCCACTTTTTTATAATCCCCAGCAAAGGTTGGAGACTTCTTTGGCTTGATTCCTGCTCTTGAGGCCGACACTGACACCTCCGGGCCTGCCTGCTGTCCACGTTCTCCTGGCGCGCTGGCTGCGTCTCTCCCAGGTGGAAGCTCTGAGCTACATCCTACCAGCTCCTTTCTGCACTGCAAGGGCTGGGCTGGCTCCCTGATGCTCACTCCATCTTCCCATAACACTTCAACTGTGAATTTAATTAAGGTGGTGGCTGCCTCTTCTCCCGGGCCATGAGCAAGAAAGACACTGGACAGGCCCGAGCAGGATCCTTCCCCGCTGCCCTGCTCCATTTAGCCACTCCTTGGGACTTTCTCCAAGTCCAACTGAGCTCCTTGGAGACTGTGCTGACAGTGTTAGAGGCTAGAGGAGGTGGGAAGGGAGCCGATGACTGCGCCCCCTCCCTCCCCAAGGGCTCCCAGGGTCGAGAAGCTCGGCCATCTTCCTGGGCAGTGCAGAGGCTGCCCAGGTCCCCTCACTGCTGCAATGGACATGTTGTCCCCACTTCCTCTCCTCAGGGGCTCCTTTTATTTGCTTGGCCTGCTGAGCAGATGCCAAGCTCCTCCACAGAGGGAGCAGCAGTTTGGAGGCAGGTAAATGAAACTAGCTCCGGATCGGGAGTGGGCCAGGCAGGGGTGCGGAGCAGCCGGCTTCCCAAGCCTGCATGGCCCGGAGGGCAGGAATGCCCACTCTCATGCTTGTTTGATGAGGCTGGATGAAAGCCTGGGGAGACCCTTTACACCCAGAATTCATCTTCACGCCACAGGCAGACAAGCTGCTTCAGGGAAGAGTCTTTGTGCTCCATCGCTCCTTTAGTGCACGGGGAGGGGAGCCCATCACACACAGGCGTTTGGCCAGTCTCCGAGGCAAATCAGACCTGCCCCGGTGA
Source organism: Tonatia bakeri (assembly GCA_004024845.1). Classification (NCBI taxonomy): domain Eukaryota; kingdom Metazoa; phylum Chordata; class Mammalia; order Chiroptera; family Phyllostomidae; genus Tonatia; species Tonatia bakeri. Next base: position 43,074 of record PVIA01007817.1, read on the forward strand.
ACAGGGAAGAATCCAGGAACAGCCAACATTTTTTGCAAACTATCTGTAGCATGGATGCCCGGAGGAGGCTTATGAGAGAAAGGCACGTTTCAAAGGGAGGTCACAGTGGAGTGAGCCTGAAATTGGGGTGGGAGGTAGGAGTCAGCGTGAAGGAAGGGCCGGAGGGGGCACATGGCCTGGGCGGGGAGGGAGGGAGGGAGGCGGGGACACTGATATGGGTACCGGACCAGGACAAGGGGCTCTACCTTCCTTCAGGTTTCAGGGCTGCACCTTCGCCTTTTCTGGAATATTCTTCCCCTGGAAGTCCAACTGGCTCTCTCCCTCCCTCCATTCAAGTCTCTGCTTAAATGCCCCTTTGTCAGAGGCTTTCCTGATCCCCCTTTATCAAAGGGTCACTGCCCTCCCCGCCCTCTCTCTGCAGTGTGGGGTCCACTCCATAAGGGCAGGGATTTGCTTTTGTTCACTGCTGAATCAGGAGCTTAGAACAGGGCCTGGTGCAGAGCAGACTTTGCGTAGATATACATTTGTTGAGTTAAATGAATGGGCAGGCAGTGGCAAGCTACTTGAGGTTTGTACCAATATTAACAATCGTAAGTGCAATCTTGGTATCAACAGAGGGTGACATGTGCCCTCACTCACCTAGATGGCGACGCAAGCCCTGGCTAGGCCCAAGAGCAACCAGAACGGCAGGGGGGTTGTGACACCTGCCTCTCCCCGAGAGCCGGGGGGGCCCGTTCCTTGAGGGAGGCCCCCTCAGCTCCCCAACCTGTGCTGTGTGTCCTGGACCCTGGCTCAGACTTAGAACCCAGGACTACAGCTGGAGTCAGGACCCACACTCCTCAGGAATGGCCATGAATTGTGACATTCTGCTTTGACAAGATAGTTCGAGTCAACTTAGCCAGGAACTGGGGTCCCACACATCCCTTACGGAACTCTGAACCTCAGAAGCACATCCCCAGCCTTCCATCCCGGACAGGAGATATGAGACCTCCAGCTCCCAGGGATGACAGAGGTGAGCCTGAAGCCCCCAAATACAGGAGCCTAGCAGCCACATCACCAGAAGCCAGGCCACACTGCCAGCCAGGTTGTCCCGTCCACACGTGAATCAGAGGAACCCAAGAGAGTTCTGGAAAGGGAACTGCCACTGGAGCTACCTCGAAGAACACAGGGAAGAAAAATGTGGGCCCGGAGGACATGGGAAGGTAGTGGCCCAGGGGTCAGTGGAGAGAACCACTCTCCCTTTCCTCTGCTGGTGGGACGCCAGGGGAGAGGTGATCACTAGTCAGGCTTCTGGCCCTTCCAGTTTCTGAAGATGGAGAGAAATGCTGCCAACCCAACCCTCCGGCACAGGCTTCATGCTTCCTGCAGGGCCCTGGGACGCAGGGGGCCCTGCCGGCTTTTTCTCACTCTGGGACCATGGACACAGGGCTCGCCTCTTGTCTGTGAAGTGATGTCACCAGGCAGGGTGGGCGTGAGTTCTGTGCGGAAGCACTCTGCACCGCGTCCGCCCAGCACAGGTGCTCAGCGCCAGTCTGCGCCTTTCCTCCCTCTCATAACCATAACCGTGTCCAAGAGTGGTGGCCATTTCTCAGTGATTGCCCTGGGGGCGCTGGGAGGGGCTTCAGGATGTCACCCAGAACCTCCTTCCGCAGCCTGGCAGCCCCGAGTCACAGTAATCTGCTGCTCTGGGGACCCTGCACATGGGAAACACTCAGGGTGCTTGTTTAAAACTCAGATTCCTGGGCTCAGCCCAGTGCTACAGAGCCCTCCCTGTGTTTTAACAAGGCTTTTCAGGGACCACTGTCCCCTGAGGAAGGGAGCTCTACCCCAGAGGGCAGGTCTGGCACTCCTGGACGGACTCTCCACCAAGGTGCAAAGGTGCAGAGTGCACCCGGAGCAGGAGCAAGCTCTCAGCCGAGGGAAAAACGGGAAGGAAAAGGTGGTCAGCTTCCACCAGTAGAGGGGGCTGTGGGCCTTCATACCACAGGGAGCACCACCCACTCCACTCCCACTCCCCCTGGCAATCCCAGACCTAAAGGATTTCTGAAGGTCCTCCCAAAGACCACACTTGGGTTTACAGAATTTGCATGTCTCACAACTATATACCTCTTATCAAGCAATTTTACAGGCTGTCCGTGCTTAGCTTTTCTGTTTCTCTTTCACTTACCCTGTCACCAGCTCATGCTGTCTCCCTTGCCAAGGGGGCAGCAGAGATGGGAAGGACAGGGTCAGAATCAGAGCTCAAAGGGACCTTGGGATCCCTCCCTGCCTCAGTCCCTCTCTTCTGGACCAGGAAATGGCCCTGGGGGGTGAAAGGGTGTGTCCAGCAGGCGGGGAGCAGAGCCTGTCTCTAGATGGGGGCCCTCAGGGAGCAGCAAAGTGATTTCCTCCCAGCTGACAATTCCAAGTGCACCAGGATTACTAGTGCCAACCCTTGTGCGTGCGTGTGTGTGTCGGGGCGGGGCCTGACCCTCTGGCACACAGAGTCCTAGTGATATGGCTCCCCGGGACTGAGAGGAGGCACTAAGACAGCCCAGCTGGAGGAGAGGAGTTCCTGCTTCTTGCTCTGCCTTTGAGGGAAGAAAGCAGCAGGGAGAGAAAAGGTCTCGTTAGGAACTCCAATGTCAGGCTCTCAGGCACTGGATGCTCACCCAGGTGGGCAGAGGCTGTGCCAGATGAGGTCACTCTGTGTTTCTTCTAAGGAACGAAGAGGGACAGTGTGATCTTTTTGGGCACCCCTTTATGTGACTCTTGAGTTTGCTGTCCTCTCTCCTCTTTTCTCACTCTCCCTGGGTGGCAGGCCCTCAGGAGTCCAGGGCACAGTCCAGGTCCGCTTGGCTGGCTGCTGAGCACCATGTGAGTGGTGTGACTGAGCAGAGACTGTCCAAGTCATCTGAGCAGGGAGCCAGATGCTGAGAGACTCGTGAAAGGCAGCGAGAAGGGACAAGACAATGGACCTTTCGTTTCTATGGAAACAGCATCTCAGGGTGAGGGGCTAAAGGAGGAAAAAGCTTCCACTTCACCTCCATCAGGACTTGAGAAATGGCCCCTTTTGTGGTTGGGCTTGCCCCGCCCCCCCCTTCCCTGCCAGGTGTTCACCATGGCAACCCTGCCTCCAAAAAGAGGTGCAAAGCAGCAGCAGCATCTGGTGTTGGGGGAGCCAGGGAGCCCGAGGGAAATGGGACTGGGCCAGTCACCCCCTGTCCTGATAGGACACGGACCTTTGCCTGGTGTGAGTCCTCACCCTAGTACTACGTGCTGTACCTGGGGACCCCTAAATTCACCTGTCCTAGCCTCCGCCTGCCACCGCCGAGGTTGTCGTGAGGGCCAAGTGAGAGAGAAAGCACCTAGTGAAGGAGCTCAACAAACGCTGCTTGGCCGAACGGCAGCAGAGCGCTGGTGCGGCGCTGCGCCCACGGTCACCAAGACCCCCAAGCCTGTCCCAACCGTAAGAGCACAGAGTATGGTCAGGCTCTGTAGCGGGGCTGTGGAGCGAGCAGAGGGGAAGAAAATTAGGGTTCTTGCACTTAAGCCACTCCCTATCAGGTCAAAGTTGGGGCTGTGGGTGATGTGGGAGTCCTGGAAGGGCTCAGGTTGCCCAGGGCACGACCTCAGGGCCTGCCATCACTACCCAGCTGGCCATGGAGCCCAGGCTCACCGCAGCAAGGCCCCACAGCCACAGAGGGAGAGGTCCCCACAAGGAAACCTTTCAGACTCAGAGATGCTGACGTGAGAAAAGGCGCCAGCAATAGTCCTGGCTGTCACCGCCAGCTCTGGGAAAGCTACACTGGAAACTGCTCCGGAGAGAGAGAGAGAGGCCAGGACCTCTAGGGGATCCCAGAGAAACAGCCAGAAAAATATCGCTATCAGGAACAATCTCTCCCGGAGGTAAGCAGCAAGGCAAACACACTTATCAAATAAACACAGGGAGGAACCAAGGAAAACCATTCACAAGTGAAACAAGGAAAGTGGGTCAGAGCGTCGGTGGGGGCACAGGTGAGGGTGGGGTGTGTTTGACCAGGTTAGATCCTGGTGACAAGGAACCAGCTTTGCTAGATTGATCCCTAGGCTCAAAGGCAGGGCGGATCCTTAGCCCCACCGCCCAGCTGGGTGGGGCCTCTGTGGCTTCATTTACAAAGGAAAGACTTTCCAAGCCTCTAGGCCAGACTTTCTCCATGCCCAGCACTGTCCTGGCACCTCATATCCTCAGAACAGCTGGGCAAGGCGAGCGTCATTCTCCTCTTTCGGAGAAGAGGCCATGAGGTAGACAAAAGCCAGAGCGGCGTGGGCAGCAAGGACCATCAGACCCCAGACCTCGGCTCTCTCAGCGCCGGCACGCTGCCTGTCTGCAGCTACGAGGCAAAGCTCCTCAGTAAAGGCAGAGTGGGGGCACCCTGGCCCGCGCTGGGGGGCTCACCTGAGGCGCTGGTACTGCAGCTGTCGTTGGGCCTCTTTCCTGTTACAAACTCCGCTTCGGGGAATGTCTCGGTGGAGAGGGAGCTGGACGTGCCGTTGGGTGTTGCAGGCCTCTTGGCCCGGCGACTGAAGACCCTGTAGCTAAAGCGCTTGCCCGCCTTGGCTGGGGTGGCCTCCCCATTGGCAGCTTCTCTCTTGCCATTTTGGGCAAGCTCCCCTCGGGGTCTGAGGTCCACATGCGGGTGAGAGGCCGCCCTGCTGTCCTTCGGACGCAGGTCTCCCTTGGGTACGGGCTCCACCGGGGGCAGCACCTGCTCCAGCGTGACCAAGTCATTCAGGAAGGTCTCCAGCCGGCGGGCCGACTCGCCTCTGCTGCCCTCCTCCTGCCCCTCCGGGTTGGCGCCCGCCTCCCGCTGCCGCTGGGCGGCCCAGCGCATCATCTCCCCCGGCGGGTGGCGGCTGCCGGACACCAGGGCGTACTTGGGGTTGATCAGTTTGCGAGCCACAGTGGAGGTGAGGCCCGTCCTGCCCGCCCCTCCTGCCAGGCCCAGCAGCTGGTACAAGTTGACCTCCTCGGAGATGGCGTACAGTTCCCGGAACTCCACGTCGAAGGGCTCCACGTTCTGTCCCGTCAGGAGGAGGAGAAGGTTCCTGTCCATGTAGGAGGAACTCCAGGTGAACCTGGGAATGTGGGGACAGAAAAGTAAGATTCGGGTGCCAGGCCCGTGACCTTGCTGCGCCAGCAGCCCCTGGGCAAGCCCATCTCAACACCACGCTGTCCCCACACCAGCCTGACCTACCACTAAGGCGGGATGCCTCGCCACCTGGTGGAAGGCACCGCTGGGCCTTTGCTTCGGGGCGCTGTCCCTCCACTGACCCAACCCTCACTTTTCTCCAGGTCTTGGCCTCAATTGCAGAGAGCAGGCAGTGGGTGCCCGGCAAGGACATGAGAAGTCAGGCCTGGGTTCAAGCCTGGTTTCCACCCTGTGTGCCGTGTGCAGGGGCTCCCAGGCGCACGGGCACGGAGCTGTGGTGAGGCTCCAGGGAGATAACACGTGTAATAAAATATTCGGCTAGGGAGCTGGCACAATGCACACACTTAACAAGTAGTCACTGTAGCTGCTACTATTACTAATATCATTCCATTCCTTACTGCTTCTGTGCTGGATTTTTAGGGCACAGAGTGTCTGCAAAACCCCATGTTTTAAGCAGGTAAGAGGACTTAACATCATTTATAACTGTGTCAGGCGCCCAGGTCTCTTTTCTGCACCTAGATTTTCACTGACGCGGAGGGAAGACACCCGCTCAGATACAGCCTCTCCTGTTCCTGGAAATTTACTTCCAAATCGGAATTTGGGAGACATTCCTTCCACTCTACACCCTCATATTTCTTTCCCAAATCTGGTCCATTCTGCTTCCTGCTCGTCCCACCTAACAACTAGCCTCAAAGTGCAACCATGTGCCCTGACCCGTGTGGCTCCGTTGGCTGAGCTTCGTCCTACAAACGAAAAGGTGCCGGTTCAATTCCCAGTCAGGGCATGAGCTTGGGTTGCAGGTTTCCCATCAGAGCGTGTACAGAAGGCAGCCAGTTGATGTTTCTCTCTCACATCAGTGTTTCTCTCTCTCTCTCTCTTTCTCCCTCCCTTCCCTTCTTAAGTCAAAAATACAATAAAATAAAATAAAATAATAAAATAAAATAAACCCAACTATTTGCTGTGGACCATGAACATGTGCTTAATGTCCAACAAGAATGGACCCTCTTTCTGGAATAATCCAGTGGCCACAAAGTTTGAGGGAAGGGACTGGGCAGGAGGCTCCTCTTTGCCATCAGGTCAGACAACACCTCTTAAACCCATGACCGCAGAGGTTCCAGCCCAGCGTTTCCTGAACATGGACATTTCCTACAATGAGTAAAGGCCTCGCAGGCCCTTCTCTGACCTGGCCCAACTCACCTGTAAGATCCTGTGGCTACTTTTTCACCATCTACCATTAAGAACCTGGATGACAAGGTCCCCCTGATCTTCCCCATGGGCATGTAGAAGCCAACGCCTGTCACAGAACGGACACGGATGTTCTGTTGAGAAGAGAAGAAAGGTACTGTCACCCGGGGTTGCGGCCTGCGAGGCTCCGAGCCAGGTCTTTGTTGGAGCCAGGAAGGAGCCCTCTTGTCCCCAGGACCCTGCCTGCTGGCTCCTGTCTGCACTAAACTCTGCTTCCCTTACAGGTGAGGCCCCGTTGAGGGAGCAGGAGGAAGTCAGCAAATCTTGTTTTGGGAGTGGATAAGCTCAGGGTGGCTCCTGCCTGTTCCCAAAGCTCCCCAGAAGAGAAACACAGCCCTAGCTTTGACCTTGGACTGCAGGCTGACCACCCTAGGACTGGGCCAGATCTGCCTCCTTAGCCTCAGTAGCACTGTATGCAATTTAGGGTTATCAGTGCATGAGACAAGGGTTCAGACAGAAGCTGTTGAGACCTTGATGTTCATCTGAGGCCCTGAGCTGGAGAAGAGGCAGAGAAAGGAGCAGGGGCGGCCTGCATCTCAACTCCCGCCCCCTGCCCCCCCATCGTGGTACAACTCACCCGAATTCGGAAGTCAGCGAGCTCCAGGCCCTGACACATCTCCAGGAAACACTTCACGCCTGCCTCATCCAGGATGATGTACACGGGGACCCGGCGCTTAAAGGCAGCATCCACAATGTCTTGGAAGATATCGCCATCTGTGAATAGGTCCATGACCACAGCGATGACCTGGGTGGGGAAGGGCACTGGTGAGGCACAAGGTGACTACACACCGATAGGCACACACCATGGCTCAGAGGGGACCAGCTGGGCCTGGGGTAACTGGTGGCCAAGAGTCAAAGACCCCATCTGCACCTCTCGTGGGTTCTTCACATCTTCACCCAGGTGGGAGCACACCTGAGCCCAGGAGAAGGGCTTTGGCTCTGGGAAACGCCTGAGGGTGAGGGCCATCCCTGACAAACCCCACCACTCCACCGAAAGATCCTCTGGCAGCTGTTCAGAGGCCGTATCGTATCGGGAGAGATCTAGAGGCTGAGGACAGCTGCTTGGGTGCCCCACAGAGAAAAGCAGGCCAGGGAGCTGCGATCACCGAGAGCACGGAATGAACGGACTGGTTCCCACAGGCTGCAGCTCTGCTCCCACGCCACCTTCTCTCCCTGCAGCCTCCCTGAGGGCAGGGCTGAGGGAGAAGCCCTGTGCTTCCCCAAGGGCCCAGCCGGGCAGAGTTCCAGTGAGCTTGGACCCCCCTCGCCTCCAGGAGTCCAGACCATCCCACTACGTCCTCAAATCAAGGTCACTGCCTAGGACCCTTGATTTCCAAAAGTCAGTCCTGATTATCCACGCTGGAAAGCAAGATCGGCCTTTCCGACTTCAGCTTCCTCCATTTTCCCACACAACCCCCCCACCCACCCTGCACACCCCCTCCCTCTGCCCCAAGGGGCCCAGCTCCAGTGCAAGGGTTTTCTTGTTGGCCCCAAGCACTGTGCATGAGACACAGAAGAAAGGGCAGGCCCTGGGGTCAGAGAGATCTGGTGATGTGACCTTTCCACTTTTGTGACCTTAGGCAAGTCACTTAATCTTGATGAGCCTCCTTATCTGCAAAGTGGAATGCCCAGTACTTTCACCAGTAAGATCACAGATAAAGTCTGTGAAGCATCCAACGCAGTGCCTGGAATGATGTGATTCCTCCATAACCGGTGGCTGCTGTGTGCCTGAGGCATCTGCTAGTCCTTGGAACGGAAAGCCTGAACTCTGAAGCCAGACAGACCAGGCCTGGGACAGCTTACTGCTGACTGGTCAGAGCCCTTGTTTCCTTGGCAGCGAAATGAAGCTAGTAGAAGCACCTCTCTCAAAGGGCTGTCATGAGGGCTTAGGCCGATAAACTGTGAAAGCACTTAACACAGTGCCCAGCACGTGGTAAACTCAGTATGCGGTGCCTTCCATGCCGTCACCATCACTTTCATCACCACCTTCACACATGCGCCTTACCATGACTTCTGCCTCCAAAGAACCACCCCCAACACCGTTTACACACTAGTATTTAAGGTTCTTCTTAGCTCCAACATTTAATACTCAATCATTCATACAAATAACATTTACTAAGCTGCCACGTCAGAAAGGGGATCTAAAGACGAGCGATAATCCCTAATTTTAAGGAATTAGTCCAGTTGGAACAATAAGGCACTTGCACAAAATAAATAAGACATAAGTTAAAATGAAATAAATGCCTTTAAGAGATGCACAAATGGAATGTGATGGGAATTCGGGGTGGGGGGTGGTGGGAAGAGAAGGAAGGACGGAGGGAGAGAGATCGATAGATCAATTACTCTCAGCAAGGGGAGTACAAGAAAGGCTGCAGTGAGGAAGCTGAAACCCAGAGAATGGGCAGCCTGGGGCTCCATGAGGAGTGAGCGGAGAGGGAGCCGGGCGGCGGGCAGGGCTGCCAGGCAAGAGTGTGCAGGCTATGCACTGCACTGCACATGGCACTGGGCTGAGGGGGTGAGTGGAAACTGTACCTGCCTGAGGAAGGGACGCCCTTTCTAACCTGCACACAGGTGCCGCGTGGGCTGGTGGGCACTGAGGAGGTGGGCATTTCAGGCCAAGAAAACAGCAAGGAGGCCCTGAGGACTGGCGTTAACATGACTGAACACTTTTAATGTGCCTCCCATTGTTCCAGGGGCTTTAGGAAAACTTTCTAATTTGATCCTCACAGCGAGGATTGTAATTCCCATTTTACAGATGAGGATGTAAATACAAAGGGGCAAACTGATGTGTCTAAGGTCACCCAACATATAGCAGAACAGGGACTTGAACTCAGGTCTGACTGACTCCACAATCTCCATTTATACTGGCTCATAGAGATGGGACAGCTGTAACATAAAACAAAACAAAACAAGCAAGCAAAAACAAACAAAAAAAAACCCTTAAAAACCTGACTTTTTAAAACCACTAAACAAGAGAAACAAACTTCTAGCAAGACTGACAAAAACAGAGGATGTGCAAATAAAATATCGAGTGAAAAGAGAGAAATAACTATAGACATACTTACTTTTTAAGAAATTCTTACTTTTTCAGAAATAGTAAAAATGGTAAAAAGTATTTATACATTGATGAATTTGAAAATAAAAATGACATGGATAGTCACTAAAAGTGAATTAAACATCATACAGCATAATCAAGTACAGTTTATCCTACGAATGTAAGAATGGTTCAATATCAGAAAATGTATCATTTTAACTTATAACATGGTGTCAAGGAGAGAAAAATTATACACTGTCTTAATAAGTTTTTAAAAATATTTGATAACACTACATCTCTATTTATGATTAAAATTCTCAAAAAACTAGGAATTGAAGGGACCTTAACAGAGAAACTTGAGATGCAATCCCTTTAAGTATCAAGCGAGTCAAAAGTACTATCATCGCTACTATTTAACAAAGTATTGGAAGTCCTAACCAATGCAATATGACAAGAAAAGAAATAAGAGCTAGAAGGATTAGAAGAGACAAAACTACCAGTATTTAGAGATGATACTTTTATAAAAAACCCAGTATAATGCAGGAAAAAACTAAAATTAATAGGAGACTTCAGTAAGATTGCCAGATACAAGAAAAGCTTACAAAAACTAATAGCACTCTTCTACTAGAGAAAATCAACTGAAAAAGAAAAGGAAGAAAGAAAATAGATCCATTCAAAACTGCTACTTAAGCATATAGTATTTATGAATTAGAACCTTTATGGACAAATGTATTAAGCTCTATTAAAACACCTTTTCAAATGAGTGAATAAAAGAAGAAACAAATCACGTGCATGGTGAATATGAGTTGACATTTTAAAAATCCAATTCTCCCATATTTATCAAATCCAATGCAATTTCAATCACAGTTCAGTAAATATTTCTGAGGAACCCAAACACTCCTAAGATGTGAGGAAGAATAAAGATTTGGAAAAAGAAAAGTTAATTTTGAAAAAGAAAGGCTAAGTCAATTTTGAAAAAGACAAGCTAAAAAGGGACACTTGCCCTACCAGACAGTAAGACGTACCGCAGAGTCACAGCGGTGAGAGTTGTGGTGTCATGGTAGGAAGGAGCTGGCAGACGGACTGATGGAACAGAATGGAGGGACCAGAGACAGGCATGTACCTACGCGCGTGCATAAAACTTTGTCACACAGAGGTAGAATCACAACTCAGTGGAGAAAGGATCCTGTTCAGTAGATGCTGTTGGAAAAACTGGCTTACTATATAGAGAAAAACAGAGCGGATCCCTACAAGAAAGGCTACCTCATGCCGTATATAAAGGTGAATTTTAGGTAGGCTAAATACCTAAATGTGAAAGATAAAATTAATAAGGGAATTGGTGAACTGTAGGCAAATATCTTCATGGCATAGTTAAGAAGGATTTCTTAAGATTCCAAAAGCACAAATCTTAAGGCAAATAAAATTTTAAAAAGATGCATTCCACAACTTAGGGGTTTTCTGTTCAAAGAGCGATATTATAGACAAAGGTAACTGAAGGATGACAGGGAGACGGTATCTACAATGCCTACAACCAAAAGGAATTAACACTATACAAGGGATCCCTGCAAATTAAAAAAAAAAATTATTGATTTTAGAGAAAGGAAGGGAAGAGGGAGAGAGGGAAACATTGATTTGTTGTTCCACTTATTTATGCATTCATTGGCTGATTCTTGCATGTGCCCTCACTGGGGATTGAACCTGTGACTTTGACATATTGGGATGACACTCTAACCAACTGAGCTACCGAGCCAGGGCTGGGATCCCTGCAAGTTGGCAAGAAAAAGACAGGAAGTTAATTAGAAAAATGGGCAAAGAATATGAATCAGCGATTCCCAGAGGAGATACCGGAATGGCTAATAAGTATATAAAAGAAGAAGACCTCATTAGCAATCAGAAAATTCCAAATTAAAGCAAAGAAATGAAAGGGGACCCTCACGCACTGCTGGAGGGAGGGAAAACCGGTGCAGCTATTTCCTAGAGCAAGGGAGAGATCTCAGTGAATTTAAGGATATGCGTAACTCCAGTCAGCAATGCCACTCTTGGCCCTGCACCCAGGGGACCTCTCGGATCTTTGCACAGGTCTATGCAGGGGCAGGAACAAAGACATTTGCTGCAGCTTTCTTTAGGACACGAACAGCTGGCAATGACTCAGACGTGAATCTCTAGAAGAATGCACACGGTCGCAGTAGGAACACACACGGCGAAGTGGCAGACAGGAGCAATGAACCAGTTCTGCGTACAGAACTTGAATAGTTTTCTTAAAAATGGATGGTTTGATTTAAGATGCTAGAGGATAGAGATCTACAGCCTAATACCAGTCATGTAAGTAAAATAATACTGCATGTTTTTCAAGGATACAGACATGTCCAAGGACACGTGCTAAACACACCAAGGACAGCTGCCCATGGGTGGAGAAAGGAATGGGAGGGAAGGAGCAAGTAAAACAGGAGGGGCCCTTCCGTGGGTCGATGATGGCAGTGCAGCGGGAATTGAGGTTCACCATCGGCTTGGCGTGGGAGGTCCCAAACACACGCACAAGCAAGCAAAAACAAGCAGTTGACCAGGAACAGTTCCGGGTAGGTATGGCCAGCCAGGTTGGGCTTAATTACAGAGGGTTTTAACAAGACACTTCAGGCTTCCTTCCATCAGAACACGGCTTCCCACCATCTTGGAGGGTTCCTGATGTCTTATCTCCCAAGGCCAGAGGGTCCATCATTTGCTCATTTCCAAACTCTCCACAGTGTCCAGCTTAAAGTTGACTCTCAATATATGACTAAGGATTGCCTGACTGGCTCATTGTGCTTCTGCATTTTATTCTGTGATTGAAAGAGGAGACACGGAGACAGCTGCCCTGCCCCCACCTGAGCAGCCTGTGATGTGAGAGGAACACAAACTGGAGAGAGAGAATCCCAGGGCCCCTGCTTTAAGGAGGCTTGGTCTGCGGCACCCTGGGGCGAGCCAGCCATCTGTGTCACTACCAATTAAACAGTGAACTATCTGTAGTAGGAAAAAAATCAATTGCTCGCTGACTCCTGTAATCTCCTTGTGGAGAGGAGGTGATAATTACCCTCTGCTTTGGTCTCCCAGGCCCCTCCTGACATCCAGCTCTGCAGCATCAGGCCAGGGAAAACCAGCTCCCCACTCCCTCTGCCCTGGTGTTTAATGTGCCACGTGACCCTCCGAGCCCAACCTAACTTCAAGACTCCCGGTGTCAGTGGAAAATCGGGTTTTAAAAGAAGGACGTCACAGGCTCGGGACCAGGGAAGACGGATTTCATCAGGAGAAAACAGCCACCCCCTTCCCCAGGCAGGCTCACAGCGTCCTTTACTGGGTCACCCACTGATGTGCGGCACAGGGGAGAGAGGTTAACTCCAGGTGGCAGGAGTTTCTAGAAGCTGTTGCAGGTGCCGGCAAAGAGGCTCTGAGGCTGTCATTTCTCATGGGGTGTTGCTTTGATATCCTGCTGCAGTGGGGGAGTGGGAGAGCAGGGTGGGCTAGGGACCCTCAGAAGTCCCCTCTACCTGTCATTCACCTTTAATTAAACTGCCAGCTTTTCGGGTTCTCTTTTTCCACTCCTTAATTATCATCAGATAATAAAAATAAGGAAGAGGACTCCAACTTCCCCCATGCAAACCATGGCTTGAGACAGCCAATGCCTGGTGCCCCTGCTGTGTTTCGACGATCTAGGCCAAAGTCCAGGACCCACAGGCACCTGCAAAGTGAGCGCCCTCTCAGTCACCCACACCCACAGGCTAAATCCAATTGGCCACCAAGTCGAGCAGGCCCTCCGGCTCCATGCCCCTCCTCCAAGTGGACTCCTTTCTGTTCCCACCGGACTGCTGTTGAACCTCAGCCCCCCTGCCCCCCATTCCTTACTGAACTTCTGGAATGGCTTCCTCTTCCTGCTCCACCTTTGCGCCCCAATTCATTTTCCACAGCAACAACCCCACCAAACAAGAGACTGATGAACCCCTGGGTCCCATGGCCCTCAGGAGAGGTCCAAACCCTTAACTTGGCACTTGAAGGGCCTCTTCTGCCCTTGTTTGCAGCCATGCAGATGACCTGCAGTGACCCTAACACAGGATTTCTCAGGAATAACAACCCTTCGGGGCCAGTAATTTTTGTTGTGAGGGGCTGTGCCTTGCATGACGTTAGCAGCATGCCAGTAGCAACATCCCAAATGGTGACGGTCCCCAAAAATGTGTGTAGACATTACTAAATGTTTCCTGGGGACAAAAATCGCAGCATCTCCCCCACCCCCACAACAATCTTTTGAGAGCCGCTGCACATATTAGGCAGCTTCCGGCCCTTCTGTTCTTGCCCCTTCCACACCCTGGGAAACACCTATGCACCTCAGCCAAGAACTTCCTGAACTTCTACCCCCCAGTGAAGTTCCTGCATCCTGCCCACACTGTCTTCCTGGCAAATAACAGAGCTCCCGACTCTGCAGTGTAACATCTGCTCAATGGCTCTGTCCCTTCCTGGGCGTGGGCTCCTGGGTGGCAGGGATCATCCGGTTTCTCTCAGAATCTCTGCCCTCCGGGGTCACCTCCACCCCAAGCCGGTTCTCCACGTTTGTGGAATGAATGTCTAAATGGAGGTGGTTTTGTGCCTATTGTTTTATTTGTAGGGTATGGATATAGGTTTGCAGTTATCTCTTTTATTTCATGAATGCCAGAGCACTGGGGAGGAGAGAGAAAAGCGTGCTGAGTAAGTTTCTGGATTAGATTGTGTTGCCGGAAGGCAGAGTTGAAGTTCTTTCTCAGGGGCGCGGAGAAGGGAAATGAAGTTGGTGCCTTTCGGGACTCGCTGCCTGAGCCCACAGCTCTGGCATCTGGCCTCTCCACCTCTGCTGCACCCACCTAAGATGCTGAAGGAGCAGCCAGCCCATGAGTGAGGACAGCACTTCACCAAGGGGTAGCGGTCCACACCGAGGCCATCAGGCCAGGAGGCAGGGCTGCCGCTAGCACACAGAGTGGCGCCTCTGTGCAGATTACAGAAGGACACTGTGTTCTCTGAGGTGGAACGCAAGCCAGTGAGCGGAGCGTGGGCTGCATGGCAGCTCCACAGAGCCCCTTGGCTGGGCCCCCCTGAAGGGCCCAGGCTGCACCTCTGCACTTGGCCCCTGCACTGAAGGACATTCCAGATGTGCAGAATCTCAGAGCTAGGAGCAGACTTAGCGAGAGCCTAGGCCGGAGGTTGAGTTCCCCATCTGGGTCTTGGCAGAGGTGGAACCAAAGCCAGGCTTCTGAACCCGCTCCAAGCTCTCCCCCCAGAGGATGGGGTCACAGCAGGCTCTGGGGTCAGGTGTGCTCTGGCCAGGACCCCAGGCCGCCTCTGGTCACACAAAGCCAAGATGCATTGGCAGAACTGCACTGTACCACCCTCTCCCTCACTGGTTCCCCAGCCCTGTGGACATGGAGCTCTAGGTACTGGGGCAGGTGTGGCTGCTATTTTGGCAAGACCCACCCCCTTTTTACTCAGCTGCACGGTGGGGAAAAGCAAGAGGTCACAGGACAACCCTACACATTGCAGGGGTGTGCTGGTGACGGTCACTTCTTCCTGGGGAGGAAGTGAGCCAACTGAGGCCCATCCCTGCTTTCCCACTGATGACCCGTGTGAGCCTGAGACCTGACTTTGACCCCCCATGCCTTCCCTGCCTACTATTCACACCTGCTGGGCAGTTCAGATGAGATCACGCCCAGGACGTCCCTGGGGAAAGCTATGCAGTTACGAGGGGCCAGTAAACTGACTTGCTACAGGGGAGGGGTGCTAACTGCACACACCACAAACCCTCAGGTCCCTCGGGGCAGGGAGGAAAGCAGCTGGGCAGTGTGGTCAGGCTGCCGCCTCCCAGAACAGGCACCTGCCTGACAGCCCAGGGGAGTCACCTCATCTGGGACCAGAGAACAGTCCTTCCCGTTCCCATGGAGGCTGGTGCTGGGCTGGCCACTGGCCTCTGCATCAGTCATCTCCAGGGGTGGAATGTTCTCTGAGGGCCCAAGGGCCACAGGAACACTGAAAGGCCAGCGCATGGAGACTCGCCTGCGGTGGGGTGTGCCTGCTCCTGAATGTGCAGCTTGCGGCCTCGTCCTCAGAGACTGCTGCTGCAGGCCGTGAAAATGCATTTGCACAGTGCCTTCCCCTCGGGCGCTCTGAGTGCGGGTGGTGGATGGATCAGACTTTGAGCAACCACTGGTGCTGGGAGGAGAATCTACCCCCTGGAAGCAGCAAGTCTCCCTGCTCTGGACTAAATCCGTTTAGTCTAAGCCTCAGTTTCCTCATTTTAAAATGGTGGTGGTGGGGGGGGACACCTTCACAGGGTTGTTGAGTTTTAAGCGAGATGGTGCGGGAGGCACGGTGCTCAGCCCGTGGGGAGCTGTGGGCAAATGCCAAGGTCTCCCCTCTCCTCAGACAGGGAGCCCAGAAGAGAGGGCCATCGCTTTAGAGGAGGGAGTGGGAGGGAAGGGAAGTGAGGGGAGAGAAGAGCCAGTGTGGGGACCCAGCACTCCCAGGGAGCCGGCAGCCAGCTCGCAGACATCAAGGCCTCGGGGTTTTCCTTTTGCTCAGTACTGTGCCCAGCAGGCCCAGCCCTGCTGCTGACTAAAGCCTGGGTAACACCACCTGCCCAGAAAAGTTGACCTTGAACTGACTGAGGGGAGGGGTGGCCTGACGAAGGGAAGAGGAATCTGAATGGTGTGCTGTTGGGGGAGAAATGCTGGGCGTCTATGCCCGCATCCCAGGCCCCCGGCCGATGCCGCTAAGAAAGCCTGCTGCTGGACAGAGCAGAGACTGTCGGGAGGGGGCTCCGGGAACCTGGGGAGAAACTGTTGCGGGGGGGGGACACGACAATTCACCTCTGGGGGGTGGGGGTGGGGCTCTAGGTACACAGCAGAGACTTTCCTTGGTCAAGACTGCAAGGGGCCCCATCTGAAGCATCACCAATTTCTGCACCAGCAGGGAGCGAATCCCCACAGTCCAAGAGCCTACTGCAGTGGGGAGGACCGACACTGAAGTCGAGTCCCACACGGGCGGCGAGACCGTGGGTGAAACCCCTCTGACTCCACCTGAGAAGTGAGGCTGCCTGGTGGTTCTGGTGAGGATGCAAACAAATGCTGTGGTGGCTAGATGGTGACCTCTGCTGCGGTGTGTGCCCCGCGGCCGGGCTCACCCCTCTTTGCCGACGGTGTCGGCACACAGTGCGTGCGCAGGGTCAGCTTGATGGGGCACCAGTTTCACAGTCCGGATCATGCTCCTTCTGGGAAGGCAGGTGGATCCTACCTCAAACATGCTGGCCCCCAACTGCCTGCAGAATCAAGCCCTCGGCCTGGCCGAAGGCCCTCCTTGTACATTCAACCCACTCCCTCCCCTGACGAACACTGTAAATTCTCCAAGCATACCCACAATGCTCTGCCCTCCTGACTAAACTGTCACGCTATCCCTGTGGGAAGGGGTGCACTCTGTCCCCGAGGCTGTCCCAGGGCCCTGCTCTGTCCCCAGGCCCCAGGGCAGTGGGTGCCCTTCCTGGGGTGCTTGTGTGCTCAGGCCTGCATCCTAGCACTTAGGGGGGCGGGGGAGGGTGTGGAGGGCAGAGACCTGTCTGTCATTCCTTCCTCCCTGCACAGGGCCTGGCTGGCAGTAACTGCTCCAAACAGATTCCCTCTGCGGTGGGGGCCTCCCCTGGGGGAACTGTGGAAGCAGCTTGGACCAGATCCCCGGCCAGGCAAGAGGCCAGAGCCTAGACCAATGGGGTCCTATTCTCTGTTTGGAGGCCAAGCTGCCCCCACCCCACGAGCAGGGCATCTGCACGTTGTTAGCCGAGGCTTCCCAGCTGTCTGTAGCCATGTTCCATTGTTGCAGGCTCACTAATTAGACATCATTAAACACCAGGCTCCCTTGCTGCACTGGCAGCCACTGCAGCCCAGTTCAGCCCAGCCAGGCGGCTTCCTCTCCCAGACCCCTGGCCTCAGAGCGGGGCTCTGCTCCCAACCCCGTGGGGCGTGCCTCCCTGTCACGAGCTCCTGGGGCTCATCCCCTGTGGGTCTGACCCTAGGAGGCCATCACTCTGTCCACTCACACCCCAAACTAGGATGATGAGGCAGAGCTACAGAGACCCGGGCTGGCTCTCCAGAGAAGGGGAAGCCCGTCCCGACGTGGGCAAGGTCAGCTTGTTTAGCCATGAAGAACTGTGTGTGATTCACCAGGGAGTGAGTGTGGCAGTTCCTTTTAAGACCCTGGGCCAGCTTCTCCCTGCCCCACGACGTGCTTCTGGGACGGCTTTCCCTGCACTAAGTTGGTGTTAATTAGTGAAAATTATCTAATGCAAGCTCATTTTAACATTAGCTTAAAGCTAAACATAATTAGGAAGATAAATCAGCTGCTAAAGAAAAAAATCCAATGAAGATACACAAACGATTCTTAGGATCCACTGCTGTTTGGGTTACTGGCCTGGGGCTCCGAGCACCGTCAAGTACACGGGCGGAGCAAGTCAGGGCTCAGAAAGTACCTGCTGAGGTATTTCCTAATGGACTCATCAGAGCAAGACAACTGGAGCTGGCAGTTCCCCTGGACGTTTCTGAGCAGTAGCAAGGATAACTCTGTGGCCACCGTCAGGTGATGCTACCGAGGGGCTCCCCTGAGGAGGGGCTTCCCCGAGGCGGGGGGAGGGTGCAGGAGGAGGTGCGGTTTGGGAAGGTGGTCAGGAGGGCATTGGAGTGAGGGTGACAGCGTGAATCCGCGTGTTCCAAGGCCTCTGTCCGTGCACATACCTGCTTCTGCCTACCCTCCCCGCCTACCCTGGCTGCTCCGGCTGCCAGCTCCCGAGGCACAGGCTTCCCTGGAGCTTGGTGGGAATCGGAGGCAACGCAGTCCCCATCCTGTCCCACTGCTGACTGGCAGAGTGTCCTTATCCCCATCCTGTCCCACTGCTGACTGGCAGAGTGTCCTTATCCTCTCTGACCCTGGACTTCCTCATCCGTAAAATGGATTATTGTGAAAATCTAATGAAATAATAATACATTCTTCAGGGCTGACACATGCTTGGCATTTGAGTGCCCAGCAAATAATAGCTATTAACCCACCTAACAGTTCTGCCATTCATGTTCTTTCTATCTCCCCCATCAGAATTAAGGGCAGGGTCCACCATTTATTCATGTTTGTTTCTGGGCCCCAGCACTCCGTGGGTCCTCAGAGAAACGTGCTGAGTGAGCCACCAATATGGGGAATTCCCAGGCAGCCCGGGAACCCTTCAGGGCAGGGTGGTCAGGGACACTCACAGTCTCTCCTAAAGGTACGGAGCCCTGGACCCCCCACCCCCACCCCAACCACCTATTGACTCACCACTAAAAACCAGAACAAAAAGGACATTTATGTGGAGCCTTCCGCGTGCCCAGCCAGTCCTGGGAGGGCCCAACAGAAGGATGACCACCCAACTAGCTGCACCAGGATACGTTTACAGATTACTGGAAACTTGGTCCAGAGAGACTAAGAGGGTTAAAAACCCTCTTTTTCCAGGGTTAAGACTCTGGGATCAGTAGCAAGTCCACAGACTCGGGATTTCAGGTAAGGGGAAGGAAAACAGGAAGGCAGCAGAGCTGACTGCTAATGGCGCCTTGGGTGGGGAGGTACTGGAGGGACAGGGGGTGGGGGCAGACAGGGATCCCCAAAGTGACTCAGCCTGGGGGTGGGGGAGCTCAGCACTGTGCCAGGATCCACCTGGGCTTGTTTGTTCTCTGCTTTGCTCCCCCCACCCCCACGGGAAGCTTGCCCCAGAACAGGCTCTGCCTTGTCCTCTCTCAGAGAGGTGAGTCTCCTGGTGCAGTGAGCCGCTGACTTCAAGACTTCACCACACCCCCTGGGCATGTACGTATGCCCAGCTGCTCACCTCCAAGGCTGCTCACCTGGCTGAGCATGCCTCCTGCCTGGAGCCCCTCCCAAACCCCTCAGCCCCTCAGCTGCTGCCAGACAGCTAGCGCCTCAGGTGGCGATTAAAGGGGCCCCCGGGTAGTGTACCGTTCAATGGGGGACTTCATGAGACACTTGCTTCTCTAGAGGGACATAGAGGGACAGTGGCCAATAAGAGACAGTTTCTAATCATTTAAACAAACCACTGACCTCCTGTGGGCCCTGCAAAGGAGACAGAGAGGAATAAGGGGGAGCCTTGGCTCTTCCAAAGCCCCCGGTCCCTGAGGACAACGTGAGCTCTCCTGCAGCCCGCTGGGTGCCAGACACACAGCTGGCACAGACAAGGAGCCACGTCCAAGAATTTTTTTTAAAATCACTTTCGGATTGAAAATGTGATCGAGTGCCAAGAGGTGACTTCTGGCTTGGGCCCTGAAGAAAAGGGACAAACACATCAGCAGGCAGCGATGGGGTAGGGCCTGGCCTGGCCTGGGTACCCATGCCTCTCTGTCCCCATCAGCCAGATGTGGGCCTATCCCTCCCACCACAACAGCAAAAAGAGGAACAGCTCCTGGTTAATAAAGGCTGCCTCGTCCAGCAGTCCGGCAGCCTCCCTCTCCTGGGTCGTGCTTGTAATCTCCGTGGGGCCATTGGTAATCCCGACCGGGGCCTGAGGAAGCTGTGTCACTTCCCTGTTGTTGGTCTGAAGGTAAGTCATTTCACCTTTTTGACCTCAGAGGACGTCTATGAAATGAAGCTAGCACTCTGCCTTACAAAGTGATTGAGGCCCAAAGGAAATGGGGCCCAGGAATGCAGAGGTCATGGTCAATCTTGGGGATTGGGGAGGCTCTGTCCCTGAGGCACAGGCAATAAACCCTCTCAACCCGCCCAGCAGCCTCTCAAATGGATGCTGCTGGTTACCGGGTCACCGGGGAGCGTGGAGGCCGGGTGGAGGGCTTGGTGCAATCTCATTCTTCCTGCTGCGTTCAGACAGGCTTGCAGACAGGTCCTCAGCATCAAAGGTCTGGCCCTAACCTGGCTCCCGGGCTGGGTGAGTGGCCCTCCTGCCACACCCTCTAGTCAAGCACTCATCATGCTGTATCATAACGATGGCTGAGTAGACTATTAGGCTACTTAAGAGCAGAGGTGAGTTTCATATGTCTGTTCTCTACTGAAGTACTTAGCACAACAGTAGACCTCAAAATATTTGCCCGGTGACCATGAGTGCGCTATCCCTCCAAATCAAAAGCCCGTCCAAATTAAACTTGTTTGAGCCTCTCACTGCCTGTGTAAGTACGAACCAAGAGTTTCCCAGTCTACACGTGGTCCTGCTTTAAGCCCGCCCCCTGGCAGTTACACTGATCTTAGCAGGCCAAGAAGCAGCAACCTCCCCTGGTCATTTCTGCCAATGTGGGGCAGACCAGGAACTCATTTCTGGCATCCTGAAAGCATCCTTTCTGCCTGTAGTTTATGCTCACAAAATACAACATTCAGTGACACTAAAATAAGTGGATAACCCTAGGGGGCGGAAATCATAAAAAGAAACAAACCCACCCCACAAGTACACACAGCTCCCCAGTGTGACCCAGAGGGCCTTCTGACATTTGTAGAGGCCCAGAGAGCAGATAAGACTGACAGCCTCGAAGACCTCCTCCTATTCCTGGTGGGCCCCACCTCCACATCTGCTGGGCTGTGTCCTCACTGGTCACTGCCCTCCCCGCCTCTCTTCTCCAACCTCCAATCATATTTTCAAAGTGCCCCCTAGTTAGGCTCCTTTCTCTGAATCCCTGGGCCCAGGCTGGGAAGCCTCCCTCGTCTGCAGCTGTGGCGGGTAAGTCATAGCCACAAAGCCTTAGTTTCTCGTTCTCACTCCGGAATAACCTCATGAGAGTATTCTGAGGGTTAAATGAGATAAAATACAAAACTCTGGCACACAATTGGACACGTATGTCCTCTGCCTCTCCTTCTCCGGTCACCCTGTCTCTGCACTTGAACTATCTCACGGTCTGCCCCATCTGGCCTTGCAGCGGCCGGGCTCGCTGGAAACAAAGACACTCCACTCTTTGGGGTGAAAAGGAAGGGGAGGAATCTAGTAATGGCCATGGGGGGCTGCTTGCCAGTTGGACAAGTTGGGGTAAGAGTGGGGTTGGGCAGGGGTCAGAGGTATAGCCTTTAGAGGGGAAGCTAGGGGTCAGTGTCTTTCTATAACCAGCCATGTGATCTTTGGGCAAGCCCCTGTCCTTCTCTGTGCCTCAGTTTCCTCACCTGTGCTACCTCCTTCACAGGGTCTTTGGGAAGAAGGTGCTGTACAGGTGTGAGCCACAGTGACAAAGAGTGGGGCCCAGAGGGCCTGGGAGTTGAGTGGGCACCAACAGGGTCATAAGCTGCTTGTTCCAGGGCTGTGGTCAGCTGCTTTGAGACCAGTTTTAGAGCCCCCACACCAGGCTCCACACAATACTCAGCTCCCACCAGGACAGCTCTCTCCTTCTGCCAATCAGAGATGCTTGCTGTTTTCAAGCAAAAATCTCTTGCTCCTGCTCCTGCTCCTGCATGTCTTATGGAGAAATTGTCCCTTCTAGTTCCCTTCTGTCTCCTTAACACAGCAATTCACCTCCCTCAGGAAGCCCTCCCAGATTAAGCACATCCGGCCTCAAAAGCTCTTCCTTGGAGCACATCCCCCAGCATTTAACGCTTGCAAGGCAAAAGCCACAGATTATATCCTCCTAGGGCCAGCGCCTGCCAGACATTAGGCCTTCTGGAAATAACTACTAGTTAAAGATGTATGGATTGGCATACTGGATCAGGTCACAAATGTTAACATTTCTGTTGTTAAATATTTAAAGAGTTTACAACACTCCATTACACAAGAGACTGTTGACATCACACGTGGGACTATGAGCCCCAGTGGGCAGAGGCCCTGTCTCTTCTCCCTTCTTGTAACAGGCTGTGACCGGGCTAATTCCATTCAAGCTCCTTGGTTTGGCCCTGCAGCACCACCCGCAGACCTCGGGCCAGGGCACGGCGGGTCAGCAGCAGACAGACTCGAACACAGCAAGGACGATGAGCCAGGCACAGGTCACTGGAGTGGAAAGCCCCGGGTGCCTAGCTGGGCAAAACTGGGAAAACGACCTTGCCCCCGGGGTAACCTTTTCTCTCCTAGCATATCACTGGCCATGTGGTTTGGACCCCCTGGACCCTTCATATCGCTGGTCATGCAGTTTAGAGGCCCTCAATTTTGTTCCCTAAAGATAACATCTAGGCCCCAGCTGTTTTTCAGATCCAGGCCCAGAAAGGCAGCAAAACCAGACAAGCAATGCCATGGCTGCCTCAGGACTGGCTGCACTGACTAATGACCCCCTGCCCTGGCACTGACCCATCAGTGGAACCACGACCCCAAAAAGGGAAACTGATTAATATTCTACTGAGATCCCCCTTTGAAGCCTCCCCTTAGATTCCCGCCTGTGAGACAGAGAGAAAAAATCTCAGGACAAAGGACCCAGCACTTGCTCTCCCTCTGGGGAGCATGCTCATGCCTTTCCCTTTCCTCTCTTATTTCCCCACATACACACACCTTCTCAATTCTAAGGATCCCCATGAAACTTGCAAACCAGGGAGGCAATGGACAGTGGCAGTTCCTCCCAGGCTAACCCCCTGAGCTTGTCTCCAAGGCCACCCTTTCTCTGACTTCCCACTGAACTGAAGCTGCCCTGCCTGGGCTCTCCCGTTGCTTCTCCTACTCTAAGCCCTTCCTCATTTCACTGTCCTGAGTGTGTGTTGGCCGAGGCCAATAAATTCTTGCTTTACTGCACTTTGTCTCTTGACTGAAATTTTCCAAGGAGACAGGAACCGAGGACCCATTATCTCGCCATGAACAGTGTCACAGTGGGTCAAGAGCAAGGACTTTGGCATTTGAGTACTGGCTCAACCAGGATTTGGCAAACAACGTTCTGAATTCAAAAGCAAGGAAAATTCCCGTTTCCCCCAGTTGTAGCAAAAAGCAAAGAACATGCAGGCACGTGAGCACAAATAAACTGAGGCCTGTTAGTATTGTAAGACTCGACCCCAGACTTCAGCTGCAGCCTGCTGCAAAATAGTCACCCACGTCCATTTTCCTCTGTTCCAACTTGCCTTTGTCTTTTGCAGAATGCAATCGACAAAGGCAGTTCAGGCAGGCAGAGAGGAATTACTTAGAGAGGGAGGAAACAGGGACAGTGCAAGTCAACCCTTCCTCCTGGTGGCCAGTCTACCAAGGACCTGCATCAGCGCCCCTTCCCGGAAGAGGGGCTCCACCACTGGTCTTTCAGGTTAGTCTCCCTCGCCAGGCCATTCAGTCTCGAGGTAACCAAACTCCAAACACTCTCACTGAGCTGACTTAGAACAGTGCACCCCAGCCGCTCCTCCTGTGCATTCTGAGCCGGACACCAAAGGCTATTTTTGGTGCTTCTTAGCAAATCCTTGTGAGGGGAGCCAGCTTTAGTAAATAAAAAGCAGGATGCCCATTAACTTTGAATTTCAGATACGTAATGATTAACTTTATAATATCAGTATGCCCCATGCACTATTGGGGGGCATATTAACACTAAAAAATTATCTGTCATTTTTCTGCAATTCAAATTTAAGGAGGTGTCCACACCTATATTTTACCTGGAAACCCTACCCAAGGGCACAGAGCAAAGATTAAAATCTCTGCCCCCACAACCTGCCAGCCCCACCTATATTCTAATCAGCCAACCTGCAAGCATTCCTTCCTTTCAGCCCCTACGCACAGCAGACTAGATAAGGGGGAGCTTTTCCTCAGCAGAAGTCCAGCGACCTGTCTTGTCCAAGTGCCCAGCACAGAGCCAGGCACATAGTAGGTGCTCACAACACATTCCTCATTGATTCCAGGCTACTTGAGCTCCAGTGCTGGGCCCAGTGGGGAGTGTAAATGGGCCAGCCGGGCCAGCGGGGCAAGCCTTGACCCTGCAGCAAGGCCAAGAACAGAATGGCTAGGGTGGGGCTGGGGAGGGCAAGCCACTGGCTTCCTGGGGTTGTTCACAGACCTTATGAGAAAACGGCCAGGGTTGTGTTTTGTGAATCCCTGGGCAGCACAGAGGCATTTTCAGGACCTCTGAGCACCCGTTTGCCCACAGGGACCCACAAGCCTACACTCATCCTGAAGGAGAGAAACTCCCCAGGCACATGACGGATGGAAGCCAGTGCCTCTGGACCCCACAGTCACGACTGACGACAGTCCATCACTTTGTCATTTGCCAAACTCGGTCACAAACATCCTCTAGAGGCCACACCACAGCCCCACGACTTGAGTGAGGTTTCCTGGACCATTTTCCGGCACGTGGTCAGGGCGGTCTTCCCCCGAGTGGGGCCTGATCCCAAGGGACTGGTTGTGGGGTCCCACTCACGAGGCGGCGGGGTACAGGGCCTACCTTCTGGGCCTGTTGGATCATCTGCCTGACCACCTGCTTGAGGTGGGGCGCCTTCTCCTCCTTAGGGGGGTGGGTGAAGAGGGTGACACGACTCACACCGCGGTAAAAACCGGTGTCGGTCCAGCCCAGGTCCAGCGGGGGCACCTCGGTGTCGGAGCGGTCGGGCCAGTAGGCCAGGGACTCGCCGGGCTCTGCTGGGGCCTGCGGCGGGGTCTTGGCCTTGGCCTTGCTTTTGCCCCGGTTGGTGGAGCCGGCGGCAGGGGCGGGGTCCTCGTAGGGGCTCCAGGAGGCGCGGAGGGCCTGGCGCTCCTGGCTGGACAAGAAGTCCCGCAGCCGTTCCTTCTTGACCCGCTCGCGGTAGGCCTGCTCGCCGCCGCCCAGCAGCGCCTCCAGCGCGGCCCGCCGCCGCTCGCAGTAGTAGAAGGCGGCCTGCGCCTCGGTCACCCGCTCGTTCACGTGGGTCTCGTCCAGGCAGCTCAGCTGGGACTCGGCCATGGTGCCCGGCCGCCCGCCACCGCCCCGGCAGCGGCCCGGGTCCCACCGCCGCACCTGGAGCCGCCGAGGGGCGGGGCGCCTCACCTGGCCGCGAGGTGGGCCAATCGGCGGGGGCCGGGGCGCGGGCGCGGCCGTCGGGCGGGCGGGGAGGGGCCGGCTCGCCCTCCGCCTCTGCAGGCGCGAGCAGCACGGATGACCTCGGGGGTTCCCCGGGGACAACTGGGCCTAGGCTTGCGGGGTCCAGCCCGAGTCGGGAGCTCCAGTGTGGGCAGGGACGTGGAGCGCGGCCGTAGGCAGACCCACGTGCGGCCTCTGGCCTGCTTCCACCTTCCGGGCCCGACCCTTCCTGCGGGAAAGGTGGGATAGCTAACCCTGCAGGCGGCCGCGGCCCGCAGAGCCAGAGACCTCGCAGGTGCTTGTTAATCGCCCCGCCCCGCCCCCACAGATAGGCCCGGAGCACGTGCTCTGGCCGGGGCGCCTTTGGGGCTGCGGGCTTGACCTCTCCCAGTTGGAGAGCCGGGGGGGCCCTGCTGCTAAACCGGATTTTAACGGCCGAGGAGGGGCAGTTAGAGTGCAAAAGCAAAATGCTAATAAAACCACCAGCTCCCAGCCCACGCGTCCCAGTTCTGAGATCAGAGGCCTCCCTCCAGAGGCTGTCAATCCAACACCTTCACCACGATAAAAAATTTCTGAAACAAAACCAAACCCCACCAAAATACAGCAAGGGCGTAAGCAGCCGCGGTGGAATTTCCCCCCATTTTAATTTGAAGCGGGCTGTGTGTGTACGTGTGTGGCAAGACAGGCTGCCAGAGGCCTGATTACTGTATTAGTGATTCCAAACAGGCGTTTGAGCTCAAGGAAGAAAGCCACACACACGGACGCACACAGACACGCACGAAATCGGCACCAGCAGCAGCTCTGCTGTTTCCCATTGGATTAAACAGAATCTTCCTAATCCTCAGCGCATTATTTTGTTCAAGCACCGCTGTAAGTTTGATTCTCTACATTCAAAATATTTTCAGATCACAGCAACGAAGAGTTCACATTTCTCGTATTTTATATCACAGCGTCTGAGCGCTGGAAGGCGATTTAGAAACGAGTCCAAGCCCCTCGTCTCACAGACGAGGAAACTGAGGCCCAGAAACACATGGTTCGCACAGGGCTCCCTGTGAAGAGAACCTGCCCTTCGGGTTCTGTGTCTCCGAGATCTCTGCCCCACTTCACAGCCGCCTTTGCCCTTTCTGTTTCTCTTGTGAGATGACAGAATTTGGAACCTGCTTTTCACTCCAGGGAATTTGAAGGGGTCTCCTGCTGTTTCTGGGCCAAGGTTCCCTTCATGGTCTGAAAAAGTGAGGGCTAGATTTTCAAACACAAGCAACTTTTGTGACCATAGTAAGTTCTGCCATCCCGTGTGAGCCCCAAGATCAGGGTGGTGAGCATCAAGGTGCCTGTCACCTCACCTGTCTCTTTTCCCACTCTCGGGACTTGGAAGCTCTCACTCCTGGGAATGCTCTACTCGAAAATACAGACAAATCTCACCTTTAGACTGGAGAGCCTTTAGTTCATTTCCTAATGACCCGAGGCCCTACCAGATGCCAGACTCTGTGCCCTGGGGAGCCAGCATTTCTTCAAGGCCTACTAAGTGTCTGGCACACAGTGTGTGCTCAATACCAGTTTCTCTGAAAAGAGTGACTCTGGGATATAAAGTGCAGCACAGGGAATATAATGTCACAATCAGTAGGGCTGACGTCAGGGGGTCCTGGACTTTTCAGGATGGTCACTTTATAAGGTGCCTGCATGTCTCATCATGAGGTTGCACACCTGAACCTGATGTAATATTGCGTGTCAACTGTAACCGAAAAATAAATGTTAAAAAGAGAGAATGAGCCCTGGCTGGTGTAGCTCAGTGGATTGAGCACGAGCTGCAAACCAGAGGCTCGCTGGTTCGATTCCCAGTCAGGGTACATGTCTGGGCCAGGTCCCCAGTGGGGGGTCATATGAGAGGCAACCACACATTGATGTTTCTTTCCCTCTCTTTCTTCCTTCCTTCCCCTCGCTCTAAAAATAAATAAATAAAGTCTTTTAAAAAAGAGAGAGAGAGTGAATGAATTAGGGCCAAGAGAAAGGTATGGGCAGGGAGCTGTGGGGACTCTGAGGGAAAAGTAGTTAATCAAGGAATTAATCTCTCCAATGGGATGCGGATAGATTAACCCAGCAAGGAGGGACTTGAATGGAGCCTAAAGGGGAAGGGGGAGTGAGGACATCCTAGGCAGAGGGAGTTGAGACAGGGTACGTCCGAGCATCCTGCCAGCATCAGGCACACGCAGGGACAGTCCCAGATACAGTCAGGGGCCTCATAGCAACGTTTGGGTCAATGATGGAAGTCGGTGGTCCCCTGAGGCTGTGATGGAGCTGAGCGTTCCTGTAGCCTAGTGTCGCGGCCGTCATAAGGTCGCAGTGCAGCTCGTCACTCGTGTGTTTGAGCCAGTGCTGGTACAAACCCACCCGCCGCGCTGCCCGTCTCTTGAAAGCCCTGGCAGTTGTGTGCGGTGCACGGTGCCGGAGGAGGATAATGGACGACGACGCTACTACTTCATGCATTTGCTATACTTTTTGTTGTTATTTTAGAGTGTGCTCTTCCCACTTACAAAAAAGAACCAAGTTGCTGTAAACCAGTATGGTGTGTCCTGCCGGCAGTAGCCTCATGCATCTCGGGTTTACTGGCTCTGGATCGTATCATTGTCTCTTGAGTTCGATTTAATGTCTTGCTGTTTTGTACAGTCCCATGCTGTACAGGCTTGTAGTCTAGGGCCTCGGCTTGTGCTGGGCTGGCCTTTCGGGTGCATGGAAGTGAGCTCTGTGACGTTTGCACAACGACAGACTCGCCTGAGGCCACACTTCTCAGAGTGCATCCCCAGTGTCAAGTGGCAGGTGGCCGCACTTAACCTTCAGTGTTCACCTCTGTAAAAAGGAATAATAACTCCGACCTCCCATGGCCTGAGATTCTGCATCACTAGCAAACCCCCAGGTGGTGCTGGCAGATAGACGGCCCTTTGCAAAGTGAGGGTTTCAGAGGCCAGTGAACAGGACCGTGAACTTCCACATCAGAGAGTGCTGGGATGCAGTCCCACTTTCCTGGGATAAGCTGTGTGTCCCTGGGAAAGTTACTTTCCCTTTCTGAACCTTAGTCACATCATCGGCAAAATATGGTCAATGGTAAGTCCTACCTTACAGAGCGCTGTGAGAATGGAAACAAGCTGATGGAGGTCCATCACTTATCGGAGTGTCCGGCAGCTGGTAAAGGGTAGTTAACATTAAGGGGTGGGAAGATGGGACTTCAGAAAAAGGACACTGGGGCCAAACTGTGAGGACCTGGGCTTTAGATCTCATTCTGTAGCTAGAGGGGAGCCACTGAAGGTTATTAACAGACCAGCAGGTCATTTTTTAAAATAGCAGCAACTACTCTGTGCCAGGGACTGTGCTGAACACTTCAGGTCCCCTTCCAGTGAATTCACGTAATCTTATTAGAAAAACTATCACCCTCATTTTAGAGGAAAGAAAACAAGCACGGGGTGGGGAGCAGGGGTAGAGGGATTGGGGAAGACAGGAATAAGAGGGAGAAGAAAACTGGAGCACAGAGAGGTTCAGCGGTGGCTCACTCTGGGTCGCCCAGCCGGCGAGTTAGAAGAGCCAGGATCAGAACTCGGACCATCTGACTCCGGAGCCTGTCTACCTACCCACCCTGTTTTACAGCCTGGGTGGAGAATGCTGGAAAGGAACGTTGGTAAAAGACAGTGTTCCCCTTGTTTAATTATTTGTTCATTCAGCAAATATTTGCTGGATGCTTGGCACTGTGCTGTGGGTTATGAAGCGTTCATTCACTTACCACGTTCTCACTGAGCCTTACTAAGCACAAGGGCAAGTCCGAGGCCCTGGGGATGCGGCTCCCAGAAAGCCAAGTCCTTGCCCAGGTGGAGCGTACACTGACGTGGAGCGATGAAGACGTGATGTCTGCTCTCAAGGAGCACGAAGGTTAAGTGACACAAACTGGAATCGAACAGAAGGGGAGCATCAGAGTAGAATACTTTATTAAACAGTTCACACTGGACAGGCTCTTTCTTAGCTCGAACTGATCAAAACAAACTGACCTTTTTGTAATATTCCCCTTCACATGCCAAGGACTTACGTATTCAGTCAACGTCGCTGAGCAGTGAATGTATACTAGGTAACACGCTCGCCACGGAGAGGAAATACGAGGGCTCAGAGCCCGCCGCCAGCTGCCCTGGGGCTCCTCAGTTTAGCTGGTTGAGGAGCGACACCACGGCCCTCACAGGGTGGCTCCAGGCTACGGATGCAGGTGTTTGGGTACCACTGTCTACTTTGCCTGCCCAGCCTGGTGAAGTGGACTGGGAAAGGGACCACTGTCCGGCGTGTGAGACGAGCACACTGAGGCCTTGGGGAGGGCGATCGGGGTGGTCTGTTCAGGGTTGTCCGCCGACAAGCGAGAGCGGTGGGACACATCCCCGCAGCCCGAGCCCCGGGCTTTCCGCCCTGCCACACAGTGGAGCACTCTGTGCATCTTGGCTGAGATTCTTCCTTAAAAAAAAAAATCCTCATCCTATGAAGGAAGAAAGAGGGAGAA
The DNA here is from genome assembly GCA_004024845.1 of Tonatia bakeri. NCBI lineage: Eukaryota > Metazoa > Chordata > Mammalia > Chiroptera > Phyllostomidae > Tonatia > Tonatia bakeri. Next base: position 72,987 of record PVIA01007817.1, read on the forward strand.
ACACCAGTGTGAGAGAGACATATTGATTGGTTGCCTGTCATCCTCGACTGGACAGGATTACACAATCCTGGACCTGGGATTAAACTTGAAACCTAGGTAGGTGGCCCCATCACAGAAGTCGAACCCTCAAACTCCCACCGACTGAACCACACAGGCCAGGGCAGTTACCGAGATTCTTCAAAAGCCTTATCAGCCAGGAAAGGGATCCTGTGAGGCTCAGGCCCTGTCGCGCCTGGGGACAGCCCACGAGTCCCTGCCGTCTGAGGAAAGCCTCTGGCCCTCTACCGGCTCCTCCTGCCTTGGGTCTGGCGTTCCCCTGAGTTAGGCGGGGCTCCTCACGGTTGCATCCCCAGCCTTTTCCAATTTTGGAGGCCACATTGGCCAAGGTGACCTCGCCTTCCTGAGAAGCCGTGCCTCCTCCCGCTCCCTCCTCCTTCCTTGGCAGCCGCCTCTCCCTCCCGCTTGGGTACTTGGCTCGCATTCCCCTTCCTCTGGCCCGCTGCACATGGCTGGCTGTGTGTGCAGTAAAGACACGACACCTTGTAATTAACAGTAATTGTGGCTGTGCTCATTCCCCCACACGCCTGCTGTCCCAGGCCCTCCTGTGTAATGTGTGATGTGCGTCCCAAAATAGCCCACCTCATCGGAGAGGCTCAGAGAAGTTCCTCGGGGCTGACTTTTTCCCTCTGTGGCAATTGGCGTCCTGAGGGCCTGTTATAAAACTTGGGGGGGGGGGGGGGCTCTCTCCCACCTGTGCAAAATTTGTGCTTGCTGCCCCTATCCCCAGAAAGGATTCGAGAAGGAGGGGAGGCGGTTACATCCAGCGCCGTCGCTGCTGGCCTGCTCCTCTGGCCTGGAGAAAGGAACACACCGAGCTTCTCCCGGACCGACGTACCTAAGGCTTCCATGTCTCCGCTCAGCAGGGACTTGCTGAGCACCTGTTATGTGCTGGGCAAGTGCCTGTGTTCCCAGATCTTCCTGACTCGGGGACAGCGAAGTCCCTGCTTTGTTGTATCTGCAGCTTTGAGAGCACAGAGGCTCCTCTCCCGCCTCTTTGCACCCGCCCCTGCTTCCCAGATGCCCTGGCTCCCCGGTTTTTCTGTGCCTCCTCCTCACTCAGTCTTAGTTCACCCTTTGAAATGTCGGTAAGATCCGCAGGGCAGCAGCACAGAAACGGGTTCCTGCAGTGGGTGTGCCTGCAGGTGACTAGAGTGACCTTCGCCCCCTCGGGGCAGAGGGCTGCACCTCCTCCTCCCACCTGCAGGCAGAGCCAGGAACGGGGTGTGTCTGAAACATTTTTAGACACATTTTTAAAACAGCTCTGACCCCAAACAAGGGACCTGAGCTGGACCTATTTATCTACTCCGTGCCTGCTCATTCCTGTCTTTGGGAACCAGAACCTAACAGTCGCGGGGCCCAGGCCCGGAGCACACACCCCGCTCTAGGGCAAGGCCAGAGGAGTGCGGCAGGAGACTTCAGCAGAGGGACAGTTGCGCTAGGCCATGGGCGGAACCAAGGAACACTCTGTGAAGGAGCTGACATTTTCCTGCTCTCACAGGCTGGCGGGGAGCGGACAGTGGTCAAGAGAAAGGAAGGAGCATCCCAAGATGGAGGGCCCTGCACAAGCGCGGTCACCTATGAGGGACAATGCAGGGTGAGGCTCAGGGCATAGAGCAGCCCAGAGGTCCCGTCAACACCCCACTCCCACTCCAGGAGGCAGCTGGAACCCAAGCCAAGGGTGGCAGGGGGGAGGCTTCTAGTGGAGCGAGTGCCTGACCCGGCGCGCTCCTGTCTGAGTGCAGACAGCCTGCGGGCGGGCAGACTGGCCGGAGGGAGGAGCAGGCACTCCACTGCTGCTCACACCTCCGCCTGGCCCGCACTTCTCCCCGCTTTGTTCTCTGTAGCTAGGGGTTTGTTTCTGTTTTGTTTGTTCACTTACTTTGATTTTATTTTTTAAATTTTTCAAATTTATTTGTAGAGAGGGGGAGGGAGGGAGAAAGAGAGGGAGAGAAACATCCACGTGTGGTTGCCTCTTGAGCGCCCCCTACTGGGGACCTGGCCTGCAGCCCCATCACTGGGAATTGAACCAGTGACCTTTTGGTTTGCAGGCTGGCACTCAATCCACTGAGCCGCACTGGACACGGCATGTTTGTTCATTTATTTTTTAGGTTCCACATGTAAGTAAAATGATAAAGCATTTGTCTTTATCTTATTTCACTTAGTATAATACCCTCTAGGTTCATTCATGTGGCAAATAGCAAGATTTTATTCTTTATGGCTGAGTAACATTCCATGGCACATATGTACCCATTCATTGGTTGGTGGACACCTAGGGTGCTTCCAGGTCTCCACTAGTGCAAATAATGCCGCAACTGATGATTGCCAGACAGGAGCGGGGTCAGGGAATGGGTGGAAAAGGTGAAGGGATTAAGAACTACCAATTGCCAGTTTTAAAAATAGCCACGGGCATGTAAAGCATAGTATAAGGAATATAGCCCATAATATTGTAATAACTATGTATGGTGCCAGGTGGGTGTTAGACTTGTGGGGGGTCACTTTGTAATTCATGTACATGTCTAATCACTATGTTCTACACCTGAAATTAGTATACTATTTTATGTCCATTGTAACTGAAAAAGAAATTTAAAAAAAGAATCATGCCTTTATTTGGCCAACACCCTGAACACTGCTCCTTGCTGGCCACCACTACAGACAGCCCTCACCTGAAAGAGGGTGAGTGAGGCCCAGGGAGGGGGCCTCTCCCAAGGCCGATTTTACTACATCGGCAAGTTGCCAGCTTGGTAGGTGCAGAGAGACTTCCCCTGAGCGGAACTGAACGTAAGAGTTTCAAAGGAGAGGAGGCCTTTGCCAGAACGAGCCCCTGGGGGCAGGAGGTGGGGGGCGGGGGGTGGGGTAGGCTCGGTAAAGAAGGCTGTGTCTGCCATCTGGAAGGCGTGGGGCTGCCCACCATTGCCGGGCCCTGACAGCACAGCTCCCGTCATTTTGTTTGCCTCTCATGACAACTCAGGGCCACGGCTCTGGTTCTCTCGAGCAGCTCAGAGAGGTGGAATGACTTGTCTAGACTCACACGGTCCGTGGCAGAGTCTGGACAGGGACCCCAGGGGTGCACAACTCCAGAGCGAGGCTGGGGGCTTTGGAGTGCCTCACAGCACGACCAACAGCTGAAAGGCGACCCAGACACCCCAGTGGTTCTCACTCCTTACGTACAAGGCATGATTCCTCCTTCTGCTCCCAATCAGGGGGCACTTGGCTACTGAGTGGGGGTGGGGAGTGTTTCCTGATATGACTCCAGCATCCCGAGTCACACTCAGGCATACCCTCTTTGCCACATGTGTGTGGCAGTAGGGAGGGACCGGGAGTGGCAGAGACTTAGAACTGGACCTTGGAGGCAGAGTCTGAGGAGGAAGGGGAAAGACAGACCAGCTACTGGGGGATGGGTGAGGTCCAGCCTCTCCTCTGGGGTCACAGGGGCCATGTGTGACAGTGGGCATCAGGTGGTGGTGCTGTGCCACCAGCAGCACCAGGGGCTCCAGCTTAGGTCACTGGCATGGAAAGGGGTGCCACACAGACGGGGAGGGGGCGGTGGCCTACAGAATCTGCAGATTCAGGCATGCAGACGGGCAGGATGGCGGCCAGTGTTAGGAAACTTCAGCAGGAGGAGTCTGGATTCTGGGAAGGTGCTCCGCCTGCACAAGACAGGGGAGGGGAGGAGCCGGGTCCTGCACAAGTCCCAGCTCTGGGCTTGGACAGGGATCTCCTTACAGGAGCCATGGCAGAGGGTGGGGCCAGGTCTCAGAACAAAGATGACATAAAGCAGCGGACCCCAGGGGCTTGTGCAGAGCCCCGCACTAGAGGAGTCAGGATTGGCCCCGTGACCTGGGAACCAGTAGACCCCGTCTGATAGGACATCGCACGTCAGCAAGCCGGGGACCCTAAGGTGACCTAAGGACCATTGGGGGGCTTCCTTAGGAAGTCGGGATCTGGAAAAGGACCTAAGGAGCTCAGGGACTCATGAATATTGATTCCAGAATCTAAATTTCTGCCAACAGAAGGGAGAATCCCTGTAACTTTTATTTGTCCCAATGGAGACATAGGCTTGCTAGTTTCTCTGTTTGATTTCAAAGACAAAGAACCCATCCCTTTTCTGCACCTATCCTGAGTCATTCTTACCTAAGAGGAGTCTGAGAGTCATTGTTTATTTAGTTTGTGCTGGCTGTATACATCAGCAGTTTAGAGTAAGAAGAGACCCAGCCTCTCCTTCATTTTACTGGTAAGGAACTGAGGCCCAGAGCAGTGCAGAGACTTCCCTAAGGACCAGTGGCCCAGAGAGAGTGAGGCAGAATCCAGGCTGCAGAATCCCCAGCCAGCACTCCCTTTCCCCTGCACCCCCTCCCCCCCATCTGGACTTGCCATGGTAACCAACCCTTTTTCAGCAGTGGGAAGCAAAGGCTGCCCAGCAGTTACCTAGCAACTCCCAATAACCGGGCAAGAAGCAAGAACGGGGGAGGGAGGCACCAGGCGTTGCCTGCCCTGGGGAGTTCTGACCTGTCGAAATGGGATTGCCCACATCAGAATGTGTCCACAAACGACCCTGGGTAGAGCCATACCTGGAAGAACCTGCGCTGGGGAGGCTCAGGCCGGGGTCAGTGAGTTGCTGGGACTTGACACAGATCTGGCCGGCTGGGGCCTCTGTCCCCACAGCAGACACAGGGCCTCATTATGTGCAGTTCTGGCTTCTGTGGATGGCACAGACTCTGTCCCCACTGATGTGCTGGCTTCATCTGCATGTGGGAATCCAAAGATGAGGGCTCATGGGTGTGTGTGTTTCTGCGTGTCCAAGTGGGCATTTTAGTTCAGTGGGGAAACACTGTGGAGCTGTGTGCCCTCACCTGCCATTGCATTCCTTAACTGTCTCAAGAAATGTTTATGGAGTGACTGGTCCTTTAATATGTGAACCTCCTAATATTCCCTGGATGTTGGCTCTTGACAGCCACTGCCCGCCAACACCCTACCCGCACCGTTCTGCCTCCTGCAGGGTCCTGCCCATTGGTCCAAGTCAATCAGAGCGGTCTCATTCTCTTGGAAATGGTTGGCTTAGGAACGGCATGTGACCCAGTCATTGCCAATGGGATCTGCAGGAGCGGCTGTGGAAGGACTCCTGGGAAAGGTTTTTCGCAGCAGTGGAAATTGGGAAGGAATGCCTCTCTTCTTCACTGGACATTGTCAGTCTGCACGTGATGTCTGGAACTGCCACAGCCACTGAGACATCACTGACACACAGGAAGGTGTTGTTGAGCCACTGAATTCAGCAAGCTGGGAACTGCCCTCCTTCTGAACTTTCTGTGTGGAATAGTATTAACCCTTGTGTAGGATACTTCCAGTTGGGGTTCCATTTCCTTGCAGGCAAAAGCCTCCTGACTGATACTCTTGTCCTCACGGCCTCGAGTTCACTCACTTTACACTAGTCTGAGTGGGGCCCTCAGCAGGTGCCTGGTCAAGGCGTGGTATTAAAGGTAAAGGACACAAAGGAAACCCTCTTCCCAAATAAATCAAAGACACGACTCCTTGGTCCTTCATATCCTGGGTTGGAACTGAAATAGGATCTGCAGCTGTGTGGCCAGCTGCTTGCAGGTGAGGATAGATTTCTTCTTAATGAGCCCAGAGGTTTCTCTTATATTCCTGGTGTTTTCCTCCCTCCCTCCCTCCCTCCC